>JAENPR010001453.1:0-152559 GCA_018135685.1 Themeda triandra | reverse complement strand
AGGGATTTCAAAGCAAAGGTGTATGATGAATGCCGAGCATTAGGATTCTAGAAAAGGGAATTCATGCACGCATATATATAGCAGCGTAGAAATTTTGACAAAAAAAGGTATAATCTCTTTTCACTGAATTTTAGCTTTCCATAAGTTTCTAACATTTGTGCACAGGTTTCCATCACCCTTGGCTAGAAATGTACAAATTAAATGCAGTTATGCATGTATTGATGAGTAGCTATCACATGGTTTTATAATATTCAATTATCTGTGGTGTCTGCATCTAATAATAATATTCTCATCTGACAATTATGATTAGAAGTGAAAATAATTTATTACAGTGCACCTTATGGAAAGATGGTGTTTGTGGTTCTGTTGCCATGGTAACTGCAACATCAAATGGATTACAACTGATTTACTAATGAGTTAAAGTTACAGACTCGCAAGCCTCAAACTATACCTGTGTTGTTTGTGCAGGTTCAGGTCCAAGAACTCCTTGTCGGCTTAAGGACGAGGAAATAACAAAGGACGGACACCAGCAGGCCACGGTAATCCCGGCGGCGGCAAGAAGCACACAGCCGGCCACTGCAAACCTAGCAGCGGCGGCCGCCGGCAGGAAGCCATGACGGCGGCTGCGCAAGAAGCCCAGACAAAATAAGGAAAATGGATGGAGTATGTACCTCGTCGCTAGGTCCGCGACGGTCCGTCGGGTCGGGAGCGAGACGGCCTGGACATCCACGATGCAGGCGGCGGTCGCAGGAGGCACGCAGAGACCACGGAGGCTGGTGGAGGATGCCGCACCACTGACCCAGAGCGAGCCGGCGTCGGCGGAGGCGGCGGGGCGCAGTCTGCGGAGGCGGATGTGGTTGTGAACGGCGGATCGAGCGGTCTCGCGGTCACGATGATGGAGGCCCACGATCGATGGACGCTTCCAGTTTTGTCGTAGGGGGATGATGCGTGATGCCGGCTTCTAATTTTGTCGAACGGGGAAGGAAGACCGATGCGGGCAGGGGCTTCGTAGGAAGCTGTTCGCGGCGAAATTTTTTACGGAGGGAGGGAACCCGATCGCGCACGGTGGGAGGCGAGGCCTGTTTTTTAAGGAAAGGGACGGGGATTATGGAGGGAAGGAAGTGGGATTATGTAGGGAGGGGATTACGGAGGAAAGCCTTATCGCATTTTTTTTTTTTTTTTTACGGAGTGAAGCGCGGATCGCAGCGTCGGGTAGGACGACAGAGCGGTGAAAAACCGCACGGTAAAAATGTCCCTAGTTTCACTCTTTTTATTTGTGGGAGATTTGGCGTCCCAACAGTGATGCTGAAGTTTTTTTTTTTTTTGAAAAGAGCCATTTTGGCTTATATTAATAAGGAGAATAGTGAATTACATGCGCAAGCAGCGCAAAAACAACCTTCTAGGCTTGACAGACTGTCAAGCTGGTGTGGGAAAAAATAAACAGTCTACTCTCATTCTAAACACAACCGACGTGCATCTTGTAAGTGCACTGTCATGGGACCTCCACCGCGTCTGCCCCTGACTCCGCCGCCAAAGCAGCTAGAATCTTGCCGAGCTCTATGTCGTCAAGCCTCGCCGCAGTTCGGAGTGCCTTGATCGCTTTATCAGGAAGGTCCTTTCCAAAGCTGTCAATGTACCCTGTGACTGCAGCATCGGTCGCCGACGACTCGCCATTGATAAAGTCCAGGTCGCGCATAAGCCGGAGCTGGGCACGCTGTGCCACCGGCGTGGAGGAAGGACGAGCGGCCTGACGCAGGCTGGAATGAGTGGGGGCTAGTGTCCTTCTAGCTCCTCTGGTCCTCGACTTACTAGCCTATGTTTTTGGAGGCGATGCCGGTCTTGGAAGCAGCGGCTCCGGAACCTTCAGGAACATCTTCTTACAGAAGGCGGCGTAAGCACTGTCGTCCTCTGTCTCCGTGCCTCCATCAGCTTCCTCTGCTCCCAGACTGTCCTCCTCTGTGGCGTCAACCACCGGCGCGTCCGTCGCCGGTACCTCAACCACGTCCGGTGGAAGGTCCGCTCCGTGTGTTGCTTTGTTTCGGCGGGCGTAGACGAGCAGCGGCTTAGCCCGCTCAGGCCCCCTCGGCGCGCCGTCCTGTCCGCGTGCTCCCACAGCAGGCGCGCTAGGCAGTTCGAACGCAGGAGGGAGCTCCTCTATGGCCGACTCTCCGGCAGGTGGCACCGCTGGCGGGGCGGCCACCGGCTCCGGGGTCGGCCCTCCGGGCGTGGCCGGTCGCGTGCTGTCGATCAGCGGCAGCGGGCCTTCAAGAATTGTGGCCCAGGCAACATCTATCCAGGTGGCCACCGGATCAGTAGAAGGTGACTCGAGGCCCGGGCCCTCGAATGGAGGCTCGGTCACTTGCTCGGTGGTGCCCGCCTCCTGCCTCTTCCTCCGCCTGCGGCGTCGGCGCCGACAGGCGTGGTGACCACAGCCACATTGAGAGTGGCCGGTGTCGGCCCGAGCCGCCAGCCCCAGTTGGAGCGTGCCCGCCGCTCATGGTGCTTGGCCGAGCGGCGCGCTTGGCGGCGTTGTCGCGCCACGGCCTCTTGCAATCCCGTGCGAAGTGGCCAAGGCCGTAGCAACGGAGGCACCGCCATGGGAGGTTGCAGGTGGCGACGCGGTGCCCCCTCGCTAGGCACTTGAAGCAACGGCCATCAGCGTAAGCCGGGAACCGTCGTGGGCCGGTGTGCCCCCCAGCGTTCGCCGCATGGCGCTGCCGCGTACTCCGTGGCCGCGGCGCCTGCGATGACGGGACAGGGCGCTGTGGGAGCACACGCTGCCACCCGTCGACATCCGGGGCGGTTGCCCGGCGTGATGAACCCAACCACTGGTGGACGGGGAGACGCTCACGCGAGTCCAGCCGCAGGCGTACTGGGGGGCGCTCACGCTCGCCGATCTTCGGAGTAGACGCACCCTCCCGGCCCCCGCGGCGTCTGCGGGCAGGGGCACGACCCTCCGCTGGCCGAACGGGCAGGCCACGCACCAGCTGAGGACGCGGCCGCCCGCGCTTCCTTCGTCTTCGCTGGGGCTCACGCCGCCCCGCAACTGCGCCGCTGCGGACCGGCGTCACGGTTGGAGCACCACGCAGATCCACGGTAGCTGCCACCATCGGTTGGCGGGCGGCATCCAGATAGGACGGGGGTTGCTCCTCGCAGGATGAGTCGCAGTCATCATCCGCCACCGGCTGAACTTCGAATGCCCCGCTGAGCAACCGCCAGGATGGAACGGCGCGGCATGGGGAGACAGGGTGGACGACGGGCTCGGGGCGGGGGCGGATGGGTTATGATGAGGAAGACGTCGAGGCCGGCGACACCCGCTTCCACGACCGAGCCCTCGTCGGCGCCGTCGTCATCCCCGTCCTCAGGGGCGTCCTCGATGATGACCATCTCTTCCACCGGCGACGGGGCTGGGCGGCGTCTTCCCCGGTCGAGGTGCCCCCGCCTCAAGACCAGCGAGAGGTGGCCGCGGTCCGCGGTGCCTCAACCCCGGCTCCGGGGAGGCCGCGGCGGTTGCGGGACCCCGAGCGCCACCGGCCGCACCCGCGTAGGCCGGTCGATCCGCGGCCGCGGGGCCGGGAGGCGCGCAGGCCACCGGCTCCGGCCCCTGCAGAGGTCAGGGAGCACGCGCCGCCGACCTCCGACGCCGGCGGCTCCTCAGCGGCGACAGCGGAGAGCAGCGGAGGAGGTGGTGGCGACCATGGCCCCTGCGGGTCGGCCCTGGCCATGCGCGTCGCCCCCGCGTCCAAGAGCACCGGTCCGGCATCCCCGGGCATGCTGGCGCCGGATCAGACAGCTCCGGGCGCGCCAGCTCGTGCGAGGATGCGCCATGGGCGGCCCCTGCGCCTGGCAGCGGGGAGGCGGAGATGGGAGTAGGAGTGGGTGCTGCGGGGGGAGGAGGGGGAGGGAGGGGAGTGGGATGGGTGCGGCGCCGGCACCGGAGTGGCGGCCGGCGCCGCCGCCGGCGGCGGCCGTGGGGCCACGGGCGGCTAGGGTTGGGCACCCATCGGATGCCACTTCCTGCGAATTTTGGGGAGGCGAGCGGGGCGAGAGGAGCTGCGAAGGGCCGGAGGAGGACGGGGAGAGGATGGGGAAGACGGGAAGCCACCTGATCTGCGGGAGGAGGCCGTGCGGCCGGCCATCCCGGCGGCGGCGGCGGCGAACGCGGGGTCGCGATGCTGAAGTTTTGACATTCTAAAATTTGAATTTGTCGAAGACCTCGGTTGGTGAAACAACCCGAAACCAAAATTGTAGGTCTCGATTAGAGCAACAAATTTGTAGTTTATGCAGCTCAAGATCTCTTGACTTGTTTCCTCCCGGGCCGTTGAAGAACTCGTGGAGCGTCTTCTCGCCCGGCGCCAATGCAGCCTCTCCACGGCGTCTTCAACCCATGGCGAACGATCCACGAGTGCGTCCTCACCGTCGTCGGCGTGTGGCGGTGGAGCGGCGGCGGCTCCTCCTCATCGAGCTGCTCATCGCTCGGCCTTGGCTTCGGCATGAGCTCCAACGGCGGCGATTTAGGTGCTTCATGACTTTGTCCATTGTTATTTTGCCCTTCAACCTCGTGTCCCCGCTGGTCCTGCGTTCGCTATCTTCCTTGTGGCAATGGAGCTTGTACCCCGGCTCTTGTAGTAGTTACTCGCGTACTGTGCTGCGGTATGTCGTCCGGGATATCCTTGCCAATGGCCACCGCAGTCTCGTAGCACCGCGGGAGAGGCGACATGGTTGATGGTGTAGCCGCCGCCGCCAAGGAGGAGCAGCGGCAAGCCGTAGCCCTTGACGATGCCGACGCACTTGGCGTGGCCGTGCACGGACAGCGCAGCCCGCGAGCGGTCGCCGGCGAGCGAGTCGGCGCCGCACTGCATCACGACCGCGTCCGGCTCGAGCACGGCCATCACCTTGTCCACGATCAGCCGGAACATCTGGTGGTACACCCCTTCGCCCATGCCCTTCTCCAGTGGCACGTTGATTAGAGTGGGGCACACGCCGTCGCCTGGTTCGCCGACGTCCACGACGTTCCCGGTGCCCGGGAAGAAGTACTTCTTGTCGTCGAACTCGAACTGGTGGAACGACACCGTCAGCACCCGGCTGTCTTTCACGAACGCGGTCTCGACGCCGTCGCCGTGGTGCGCGTCGATGTCCAGGTACAGCACGCGCCTGATGAAGCGGCGGCTGTGGTGGAGGAGCGCCTTGATGATGGTGACCACGATGTCGTTCACGTAGCAGAATCCGCAAGCCTTACCCTCGCACGCGTGGTGCATGCCGCCGGACCAGTTGATGGTGATCTTGTACCTGCCGCTGGCGAGGGCGCGCGCCGCCGCCAGTGACCCGCCGGCGTAGTACCGGCAGTAGTCCCAGAGGTTCTCGATGACGGAGTTGTCCAGGCGGCCGCACTCGTCAAGGACGCCAACCTTGTAATTCTCGGCTCTTGCTTTGATCGCGGAGTCATGGTTGTAGTCAGCTGGGGTGAGGTCGCGTAGGAAGTCTATGTAGTCATCGGAGTGGGCGAGCTTGAGGTCTTCCTCGGTGGCCGGTGTGACGCGGAGACAGTCCATGACAGTCTGGGCGTTCGGTTATAACCGACAATTCGGTTCGGTTCGGTTCGGTTCGGTTCGGTTCGGTTAAAAAGTTCGGTTTCCAGCTTGGAGCCCCCGATCGGTTATTTAGAAAACTGGAAACCGCAGAATTTGGTTTTGGTTTTTCCTTTTTGGTTTTCGGTTTTAACCGTAATAACTGCAAAATTCTACCAGCAAGGGGAATAAAAGAAAACAACGCCTGCAGCACCTGAGGCACCTCGCGCACCCGCTCTCTGCACCGCGCATCGCCGGCTCCGGCCTCCCTCTGCTGCAGCCGCTTGCCTCCGGCCTCCCTGTGCTGCAGCCGCTCGCCACCGGCCCACCGCCTCCCTGAGCTGCGGCCGCTCGCCGCCGGGGCGCTGCCCTCCCTGTGCCCGCAGCTGCTCGCACCTCCCGCCCACGGATGCGCCACCGCCGCCTGCTCACACGCGGCGGTTGCTCGCCTAGACGTGCCCCCGCCGCCGCCTCCTCTACTCGCCCAGACGCGCCGCCGCTACCGCCTCCTTGCTCGGTTGCTCGCCCCCACCGCCGCTTCCTTGCTCGCTAGTGCTCGCGCAGACGCGCACTCCGTCGGGCCGCCGCCGGCACCGCTCGTAGAGGTGGAGATGTCGCCACCGCCAGCCGCTTCGCCTAGTCGCCTGAACGTGCTAGGGTTAGGGCGGCTGCGGGATGGGAATGGGGAATCGTTGAATCGAGTATGGCCGATGGGGGTGGGGACTCAGGGAGATGAGGCGAGGCTGGCTTCGTGGGCCGACTGGGACAAAGGGGGCTGTGGGCCGATAGCGAGTGGAGTACTGGAGTTGGATGATGCTTGATGCCGCTGGGCGCTGGGAGTTCGGTTTAGGCTAGTCTCAATGAAAGTTTCACCTCACAGTTTTCAAGATATGAAATTTTAACATGAAATGAGTCTTTCACACAGTGCTAATTTCATTGCACAGTTTCATATGATGTTTTAAGCTTTCGTAGGTCCCACGGGTCTTTCTCTTCCTTCTCCTTCCATCCTCCCCGCATGGACGCAGCAAGATCGGCACTACGCATCCATGCCGGCAAGGAGCCGCCTCCAGCACCACGCATCCCTGCCCGCCATGCAAGCTCGCTCAGCCGGCCTCGTGGACGGCCGCACCGCGCAACGCTCTTGGCACGCGACCTCCCGCAAGTCTGAACCTGCCTGCCCCAGCCGCGCCCGGAGAGGCCACCATGGCCGGCCGCCGCGTGCCTCTCTTGCTCGCCCCTGCCGGTCCAAGGCTGGAGGGAGCGCCCGTGGAGAGGCCCGGCTCGTCCCCACCTGTTGCTGTGCCCGCGGCCGCGGCCGACGCACCGGCGGAGCTCGGCGTTCGCGGTTGCGTCGTGGCCGGCGGAGCTACACGCGGTAGCGGACCGGCGGAGCTTGTGCTCGCGCTCGAGTCGTGGCGGCTGACCTGCGGACCGGTGGAGGGGCGCGCCCGCGACGGACCAGCGGAGCTGCGTGCGACGGATGTCGCTCCCGCGACGGACCGGCGAACCGGCGAAGCCTGCACCAGTCGGCATCTCGCGGCGGACGACCTCACGACTCAGCGGCGCCGGTGGATCTCCTCCGTGCTCGCCCACCTGACCAGTCGATCCCTGCCGATGAAATGTGTTTGTTTTCTCATTGAAGTTTCAATCTCGTTTCACGGTCTTGGAAACGCTGTCGAGGTCGTGTCGTGGGGATGAAACGAATCTCTTCTCTCTCCTGCTCGATTCATGCAAAAAGGCCAGATTTGCTGACGTAGCTGTTAGGATTGCGGATCCTATCGGGGATGTCACGGAGTCGGTATGGATGAGAGGGAGGGAGTGCTGGTCGGGGACCTCGACAGCGGCGGCTGGGCGCCGTGGCGAGGAGCGGCGTGCGCGGTGGAGAGGGAGGCAGAGAGGAGGCGGCTAGGGTTTAGGAGGGGGGCTTCCCGATCTCCCGGCTCCCTAAGGGAAGCCGGAATAATTATGATAATTATTCTCCTTGATTTCTATTGAGCCTCATGGGCTGATTATAAAGGTTACATAAGGCTAGCACCTTTTGTGACTAGGCAATATGGCGCTATTACAATTGACTCTAATATAAATAAATAGACTAAAGTGACTTGGGCCTCTAGCTTAGCCACTAATGGGCCTCTTCCTGGCATATTGGATGCCGGTCATAACATCTCTCCCCACCTGCGCAAACAGCTCGTCCTCGAGCTGGAAGTCGGGGAAAGCAGCACGGAAGTCGTCGAGGAGCTCCCAGGTAGCATCTTCTTCGGGCATGCCAGTCCACTGAATGAGGACGCGCCACACGCCGCGCCGCTGCTGGGCGCGCAGTGCGCGAGCCGGGGACGACAGAGCGCGCCCGTCCTGCACGGGAGGTAGGACGCCCGGTGCTGTAGGAGTGGCGCCGATGTGCTGCTTGAGGAGGCCCACATGGAAGACGTCGTGGATGCGCGCGCCCGCCGGGAGCTGTAGATGGTAGGCGACCCGACCGATGCGCTCCATCACGAGGAACGGACCGGCCCAACGAGTCCAAGCTTGCGCCGGGCGCATGGGTCTAGAGACTGCGTGGTGCGGTGAAGAAGGCGCAGCCAGACCCACGACCCGACAGCGAACTCCATGTCGCGGTGGTTGGCGTCGTAGTACTTCTTCGACAGCTGTTGTGCCTGGAGCAGGCGCTCGCGGACCTCGGCGAGCATCTCGTCACGGCTGCGAAGGAGCGAGTCTGCCGCCTCGGTGTTGGCCGAGCCCGGCCGATACGGCAGGATTGGTGGAGGAGGCCGCCCATAGACGACCTCGAAGGGCGTAGCGCAAAGGGCGGTGTGGAAGGACGTATTGTGGCAATACTCCGCCCACGAGAGCCAGTCCACCCAAGCGCGAGGACGATCACCTGTAACACAGTGAAGGTACATGGCAATCACCTTGTTGACCACTTCGGACTGCCCGTCCGTCAGGGGTGGAATGCCGTGCTCATGCGGAGCCGGACGCCCGCCGCCGGAAGAGGTCGCGCCGGCGCGTCCCGGTGAACACGGGGTCCCGATCACGACGATGGACTGCGGGAACCCGTGTAGACACACGATGCCGTCGAAGAAGGCCCGAGCGACGGACGTGGCGGTGTAGGGGTGGCCGAGCGCGATGAAGTGCGCGTACTTGGAGAAGCGGTCGATGACGGTGAGAATGACCGACTTCCCTGCCACCTTGGGCAGCCCTTCGACGAAATCCATGGAGATATCCGCCCACATCTGGGACGGCACCTCCAGGGGCTGCAGCAGGCCTGCCAGAAGTAGAGTGGACGTCTTGTTCCTCTGGCACGTGGTGCAGGAGCGCACCAAGTCCTGCATGAGGGCCTTGTCGCGCGGAATGTAGAACTCGGCGCGAAGACGGTGTAGGGACTTCTGCACGCCCTCATGCCCAGTGAGTGCGCGAGCGGGAGCACCCGGTGACGAGGTCCTCGTGGTCGGGCACGAAGATGTGGGACCCGTGGAGCAGCAGCCCCGCGTCGAGGTGCCACGGATCGGCCGGCGCCATCCTGGGAGCTGCTGTAGGAGGTCTTGTCCGTCGGCGGCCCGAAGCCGTGGCACGCCCGATGTCGTCCGGGAGCGCGAACGACGGACCCGAGATGGCCGCCGTCGCTGGGCACGGCCGCCTCGTCGTCACCGTCGCGGCGGGAGAGAGCATCGGCCACGGTATTGTGGCGGCCTGGCCGATATTCCACCGTGAAATCGAAGCCGAAGAGCTTGCTAATCCATTGATGCTGAGGCACGGTAGACAAGCGCTGGTCAAGCAAAAATTTGAGACTATAATGATCAGTGCGAACCAGGAAGGGGCGCCCCCAGTGATATGGGCGCCAATGACGAACAGCCTGCACCAAGCCAATCAACTCGCGTTCGTAAGCGGCGAGTTTGGCGTGCCTCGCCGCGAACGGGCGGCTGAAGTAGGCGAGGGGACCGGCGCCCTGGTGGAGGATGACGCCGAACCCCACGCCTGACGCGTCGCAGTCGACCACGAAGGTCGCGTCGAAGTCTGGCATCTGGAGCACCAGACCGGTGGTGAGGGCGCGCTTGAGCGCCTCGAACGCCGTCGTCGCGTCGTCATCCCATAGGAACGCGTCTCGCCACAAGAGACGTGTCAGCGGGGTTGCAATGATGCCGAAGTCCTTGATGAATTTGTGGTAGTATCCCGCCAAGCCCAGGAATCCCCGAAGAGCACGGGCGGAGCGGGGAGGGGGCCAAGCGGCGACTGCCGCCACCTTGTCGGCGTCCATGGTGACACCACCCTCGACGATGACGTGGCCCAAGTAAGCCACCGAAGGCGCTCTGAACGAGTACTTGGAGTGCTTCAGGTGGAGGTGATGAGCTTGCAGGGCGTTGAGGACGATGTTGACATGCTGCAGGTGCTCGGCCCACGACGAGCTGTAGATGAGTATATCATCAAAGAACACAAGTACAAACCTCCGAAGGTATGGACGGAGGACGTCATTCATCAATGCCTGGAACGTAGCCGACGTGTTGGAGAGCCCGAACGGCATGACCAGGAACTCGAAGTGGCCATGGTGGGTGCGGAAGGCCGTCTTGAAGACGTCGTCGGGGTGCATGCGCACCTGATGGTACCCGGAGCGGAGGTCAAGCTTGGTGAAGAACCTCGCCCCGTGTAACTCATCGAGCAGCTCATCGACCACAGGGATGGGGAATTTGTCCTTGGAGGTCTTGGCGTTGAGCGCGCGATAGTCGATGCAGAACCTCCATGACTTGTCCGCCTTCCGTACAAGGAGCACGGGGGCGGAGAACGGCGACGTGCTGGGCCGGATGATGCCTTGGGCCAGCATGGCGTCGCACTGGCGTTCCAGCTCGTCCTTCTGCAGCTGGGGGTAGCGGTAGGGGCGCACCGCAACCGGCGCGGTCTCCGGCAGCAGGTGGATGCGGTGGTCGTAGGGGCGCGCCGGCGGGAGCCCCGTGGGCTCCGTGAAGATGGCGGCGTACTGCGGAGAAGGTCGCCCGGCCAGGGGCAGCCGCGGGTCCGGGCCGGGCCGTGGCGCAGACTTGGGCAGAGGCGGCCGGCAGTGGTTCTGAAGAGCCGGCCACCCCCTGCCAAGTGACGCGCCGTCCGTTCCGGTAGAACGATAGCGTGAGCGCCTCACAGTCCCATTGGATGAGACCCAAGGCATGGATGAAGTCGAAGCCGATGATGAACTCAAAGCCACCCAAGTTGAGGCCGTCGCAGTTGATGACGAAGGCCTCATCGTGGATGGTGATCGGCACGCCACGCGCAATGCCCTCACATGGCATGCGGTCGCCGTTTGCCACCGTGATCCGCAGGTGGTCACCACCGGCGGGGGCAAGGCCGAGGCGACGCATGACACTTCCCGCCATGAAGTTGTGTGTCGAGCCGGCATCAAGGAGGGCGAGGAAACGTTCCCCCTTGATGGTCACGAGAAGCAGCATCGAGTTGGCCGGTCGAATGCCTGCGACAGCCTGTAAAGAAACCACAAGAGCATTAGCGGTCGCCGCGGCGGCGGTGTCGTCCTGCGGGCTCTCCGTAGCCTCAGTAGCGGGCTCGTCGTCGAGGAAATCTTCGCCCTCCAAGTAGAAGAGCCGCTGACAAATGTGCCTGTGAACATAGGGCTCATCACAATTGAAGCACAGCCCCTGTCGGCGACGCTCTTGCTGCTCGGCCGGGGAGAGACGGCGAAATTGGCGCTGCGGGGGCCCCCGGTCGCGCCCTGGGCCGGCTGCTGGACCGCGCCTACGGCGGTCGGGGCGGGGCGGTGCTGCGGAGGCGCCCAGGTAGCTTGCTGGACTGGGCGCGCGGCCCGTGTCGGAGCTGGCGTCGGGTTCGGAGTGCTGTCCTCGAACGACCGTGCCAAGTACATAGCCGATTGGAGGTCGGGCGGCGCATGTCGCTGAACTTGCTTCCGGATGTGGTCCGGAAGGCCGCCCACGTAGAGCTCGGCCTTCTGCCGAGCGTTGTGGTCACGCGTGTGGCAGAGGACGGCGTTGAAGCACTCGGAATAGTCTTGCACCGTCGACCCGAAGGGCAAGCGTGCAAGCTCCGCCAGGCGGGTGCCCTGGATTGGCGGTCCAAAGCGGAGGGAGCACAGACCACGGAATCGCTCCCACGATGGCATGCCCTCGTCGAGCTCCATGGCGTAGTACCATGTTTGGGCCGCGTCGCGTAGATGGTACGACGCGAGCCACATCCGTGCCGAGACGGGCGTCATCTGCCCCCGGAAGAACTGCTCGCACTGGTTTAGCCAGTTGAGGGGATCAACCGAGCCGTCGTACGTCAGAAACTCGAGCTTGTAGGGCTTGGGGCCTCCTGGAACGCCGCCCATCGCAAGGGCCGCAGCCAACCTCGGGTCGAGCCCTCCGGTGTGGGGGGCGGGGGCCGGCGGCGGCTGCTGGAAGAGCGGCCCGGTGACGCCGCCATACAGGACGCCGCTGGCCTGTGGCAGTGTCGGATTCGGCACCGCGGTCGTGGCGACCGTCATGGCGTAGGTCGGCTCCGCTTGCGCCATCTGGACTTGCAGCCACGGCGGAAGTGGCGACGGGGAAGCAGCCGCGCGCAGGCTGGCCGAGCGGCACCCCGGACGTCACCGTAACGGCCGAGGCCGGCGTGGTGGTCGAGGGCGGTGGTAGGGTCGGCGTCGGCGCGCGGTGGTGGCGGCGGTTGTTGGAGCAGCCCGCCCACGCGGGCGCATGTCGCGCATGTCGCGCTGGATCTCGAGGACGACGGTGGCGAGGCCTTGCAACGTGAGGGGTTCCCCGTACGAGGACGAGGCATCGGCGATGGCGGAGTCGGCGGAGGGCGGCGCGGTGGGGGTGATCTACGGGTTGGTGGTGGCGGTGATCTGGGGAAGCGTGGCAGCGGTGGTGGGTAGAGGAGACGTCATCGTGGCCTGGCAATCCGGTACCAGATTGATAGGATTGCGGATCCTACCGGGATGTCACGGAGTCGGTATGGATGAGAGGGTGGGAGTGCTGGTCGGGGACCTCGACGGCGGCGGCTGGGCGCCGTGGCGAGGAGCGGCGTGCGCGGTGGAGAGGGAGGCAGAGAGGAGGCGGCTAGGGTTTAGGAGGGGGGCTTCCCGATCTCCCGGCTCCCTAAGGGAAGCCGGAATAATTATGATAATTATTCTGCTTGATTTCTATTGAGCCTCATGGGCAGATTATAAAGGTTACATAAGGCTAGCACTTTTGTGACTAGGCAATATGGCGCTATTACAATTGACTCTAATATAAATAAATAGACTAAAGTGACTTGGGCCTCTAGCTTAACCACTAATGGGGCTCTTCCTGGCATATTGGATGCCGGTCATAATAGTAGCACCCTAATAAATATGCATGAAACACCCCATAAAACTCCATTGAGACTAGCCTTATACGGTAGTTCGGTTGGTCCGACTCCAAAACCATAGCCAAAGCCAAACACCGAATTGGACGAAAGCGAAAACCGAACCCGCAACCAAAAACCGAAAAAACCGACAATTCAGTGCGGTTCGGTTCCGCTCGCGGATTGCGGTTTAAATGTGCCCAGGCTGACTCCATGTCGTCGAGCAAGCCGAAGGCTTTGATGAGGGCTTGCGTCATGGAGACTCGGTGGGGCACCATGGCGTGCGTCTCGCTATAGTCGGCGTAGGAGATGCGGGGGTCGTAGTAGCAGGACACGCTCTTCTGCTTCGTGACGCCGCCGTCGTCCTCGGCGCATGGCTGCGGCGGCGGCGGGTGCTCGCCAGTGGCGAATGTACGTGAACTTGTCGGGGTCAGTTGACCCCGATGACTTCCTACGAGCACGTTTTTCGTTTTTCCGTGAAGTGGAGTTGAAGTACCTAGACTTGGGGCAAATTTCTCGTTTTTCCATGGGGGGCGCGCGAGCGTCCCCCGCGGGGGTAGCCCCCGAGGCCCCAGAGGAATGAGGCATTCCTCTAGGGGCTTTGAAATGAGTTGCTTTGGGCAAGAATGTTATTAACTGGAGTTGTAGTAGCTCAAGGGGGTTTAATGATTTCTCGAGCCCCCGTGCATCTCCTACTCCTCCCGTGTCGAGGGAGGTTATCGGTGTGACTCGAGGCCCCGAGCCTCGAATGGTTGGGCTAGAGTCGCGATCCAGTTTGTCGCTGGATCTCTTGGATCAGATCCAAGTGGTGGGAGGACTGACGCTACTCACGGTCGAGCGAGCGCCAAGTCTCCCTGTGAGCTGGTAGCGGGGAATCCAAGTGAGAGTCCGTCTCCTTTCGAGGGTAGGCGGCGTCGAGGCCCGGGGGCGCTCTCATTAGAGCTGAGCGCATAGCTTTTAGAGAACCGGCTCCGTTCGAGGGGACGTGCCTTTGGGTTTCGAGAGTTCGTTCTCGAGCGGACCCTTTCGAGGGTCCTTTCCCAAAGGCACCCCTAACTCGGGTGCTCGAGGGCGGCTGTTCAAACCTGTTCGTGGGTCAGCCTCCGCTCCCTTGAGTCTTACAGGTGGGACCAGAATCCCAGGCTATCTTACCGTGTAGGGAACCGTCTGTTCGAGACGTCCCGTCGTTGCGTCAGTCGAGGAGAAGCCGTCCGTTGCTGGTGGCGCGCCTTTTTAGGCGGAAACCGGCGCGTCATGATGATCGTGGCTCGGCGACGGTTCCGCTCCGTCTCGCAACGCGTGCGCCCTGTGAGTGGAGGTAGGTGGCGGTTGTCAGGGGCATTGAATGCGGTTACTGTTTTCGTCGAGTCAGCCGGGGGCGCGCGGCCATTGGATGGCGCAATCTGGGCCGTTGGATGCGGGTCATGCGGATCGTCTCGGGTTCCTATAAATACGGGGGAGTGGGCTCCTGGTTCTTCTTCCCCGCGTTCTTGCCTTTCTAGCTTTTCTCGCCGCCGCCGGTTGCGTTCCACTCCCAGATCCAATCGCCTCCGCTTCCGTTTGCAACCGCCATTCTTGCTTGCGACTGCCGCTGCTGTGCTCACTTGCGATTGCGCTCGCCCTTTGCGCCGCCGTCCTCCGTGCCACCGTTTTCCGCGATCCGCCGCCGTTCCTGCTCCACCGTCTCGCAGCCGTCCTTCCGCCGGCACCATGCAGTAGTTTTCAACCGGCCTGCGAGCCGAGATCTGGGCAACAAGGCCCCTATAAGAAAACAAATATTCTGGTCATGGAATGGCCTTAGTGGCCTTTAAACGTAATGTTTATGACTCGTGCTGTTGTGCTCTAGTTTTTTCTCTGTGCTCCAAGTTGTCTTTCATTCCTTGCCTTTTTTCCTTTTTTAACTAAGTGGTAGCGCTGTGCTCGAACCGCTTCGAGGGGAGATGAGTTGGGGTGCCGTAGCTCGGAAGTGTGGGAAGCCCTGTGCTCGATCGTCCCGGCTCAAAGGGCTCAAGGTAACGCTCATACTTAGTTTTTACAAGAAAAATTTCGAGGCGGGAAGGAAAAAGAGTGCGTCGAGCGTCTTTGAAAAAACTAGGCGTGTTTTTTTGAGGACTTCAGGGGGGTCCCCCCTGGTCTAGCCCCCGAGGGGGCTTGACTTTGTGGAAACAAAGTCGAGCCCACCTTGCATGTGAACGAGAAGACAGGAAATTAACTCGCAAATCCTTTACTCATTCATACTAGTGGTACATTTAAACGAAAAGATGTACAAGGTATCAAGGCCTAGGGGAAAAAGCGACGTAGCTGTTCGATGTTCCATGCGTTGGTGAGGATCGAGCCGTCCTCATCGACTAACTTGTAGGTTCCTGGCTTCAGCACCTCGACCACGATGAACGGGCCTTCCCAGGGAGGAGTGAGCTTGTGGCGCCCCTTGTTGTCCTGTCGTCGACGGAGCACTAGGTCACCGACCTCGAAGTCTCTCTTGCGCACGTTCTTCTCGTGGTACTGACGTAGCTTCTGCTGGTAGCGCGCAGAGTGTAGGAGCACCATGTCTCGAGTTTCCTCGACCTGGTCGACAGCGTTAGCTAGCCTTTCCTCGTTGGTCTGCTCGTTGTAGGCCTTGAGTTGAGGGGACCCGTACTCGAGGTCAGTGGGGAGGATGGCCTCCGACCCATAGACCAAGAAAAATGGGGTGAACCCCGTGGCTCGACTCTCGGTCGTTCGTAGGCTCCACAAGACTGATGGGAGCTCGGCTGCCCACTTTTTGCCGTGCTTGTTGAGGCGGTCGAAAATCCTTGGTTTGAGCCCTTGCAAGATCATGCCATTTGTGCGCTCGACTTGGCCATTAGTTCGAGGATGGGCAACTGCAGACTAGTTCACACGGATGTGGTGCCGATCGCAGAAGTCCAGGAACTTTTTGCCTGTGAACTGAGTACCATTGTCAGTGATGATGACATTAGGCACTCCAAAGCGGTGGATGATGTCGGTGAAGAACTCGACCGCCCGCTCCGAGCGGATGTTGGTGATAGGCTTGGCCTCGATCCACTTGGTGAACTTGTCAATGGCAATGAGCAAGTGGGTGTAGCCCCCCGTCGTCTTTTTGAGGGACCCAACCAAATCGAGCCCCCAGACCGCAAACGGCCATGTGAGGGGGATCATCTGGAGCGCGTGCGCTGGAAGATGCGTTTGCTTGGCGTAGAATTGGCAGCCCTCACACGCTCGAACAAGCTTGATGGCGTCAGCAGTCGCAGTGGGCCAGTAGAAACCTCGACGGAAAGCGTTTCTGACAAGGGTCCTCGGCGCAGCGTGATGGCCACAAGCCCCCGAGTGCATGTCTCTGAGCAACCTCCTTCCCTCCTCGATCGAAATGCATCGTTGGAGTATGACCGTGGGGCTACGGCGGTAGAGCTCTTTATCGTCCCCGTAGAGGACGTACGTTTTGACTCGTCGGGCTAGGTGTCTTGCTTCTGTCCGATCCTCTGGTAATTCTCCCCGAAATAAGGTATTCGAGGAAGGGTGCGCGCCAGTCCGTGGGTGGGCTCGAGGACCCGTCGATCTCCATGACTTCAACCCCCATCGAAGGGGGTGCGGTCGGGGGAGCGGGCTCGACGGGCGGTTCGAGGCCAGCCCCCGGGTCCCATTTTACGGATGGCTCGTGCAGATCTTTTGAGAAGACGTCTGGGGGAACGGTTGCCCGAGTTGACGCGATCTTGGCCAGCTCATCCGCAGCTTCATTGAAGCGTCGAGGGATGTGATTGAGCTCGAGGCTCGTGCAGATCTTTTCGTCATGGCAGCTCGAGGCTTTCATCACCTGGTCGATGACGAGTTGTGAGTCACCTCGAGCATCGAGGCGTCGAATCCCGAGCTCGATAGCGATATGCAACCCAGTAACGAGCGCCTCATATTCCGCCATATTGTTTGAGGCGGCGAAGTAGATCCGCAGCACGTAGCGCATGTGTTCCCCGAGAGGTGAAATGAAGAGCAGGCCTGCGCCCGCTCCTGTCTTCATGAGCGACCCGTCGAAATACATGGTCCACAGCTCGGCTTGAATCTGTACTGGGGGAAGTTGGACGTCGGTCCATTCAGCCACAAAGTCAGCCAGTACTTGGGATTTGATAGCTTTTCGTGGGGCGTACGTGATGGTCTCGCCCATGAGCTCGACCGACCACTTGGCGATTCGACCCACGACTTCCCGGTTCTGGATAATTTCTCCAAGTGGGAATGATGATACCACCGTCACCGGATGGCTAAGAAGGTAGTGCTGAAGTTTTCGACGGGTGAGCACGATTGCATAGAGTAGCTTCTGGATTTGGGGGTATCGAGTCTTGGCATCCGAGAGCACCTCACTGACAAAGTAAACTGGTCGTTGGACGGGGAGCGCATGCCCCTCTTCCTGCCTCTCGAACACTATGACCGTGCTGACCACCTGAGTGGTAGCAGCAACATAGAGGAGGAGGGGCTCGGCTGGCTTGTCCTCTCGAGCCGGTCGAGGTGGCACGAGCACGGGAGGGGAGGTGAGCATGCTCTTCAGCCTCAAGAGGGCTTCCTCCGCCTCGGGTGTCCATGCAAAATGCTCGGATTTTTTGAGGAGTCGATACAGAGGCAAAGCTTTTTCTCCCAAGCACGCAATGAATCGGCTAAGGGCAGCCAAGCACCCCATGATTTTCTGCACCCCTTCAGGTCTCGAATCGGCCCCATCCGGATGATGGCCATGACCTTTTCGGGGTTGGCCTCGATCCCGCGCTGGGAGACGATGTAGCCTAGCAGCATGCCTCGAGGCACTCCAAAGACACATTTCTCAGGGTTCAATTTGATGTTCTTAGCCTTGAGGCACCCGAACGTCAACTTGAGGTCCTCGACAAGGTTTTCGACCTTACGTGTCTTGACAACGATGTCATCCACGTACGCCTCGACCGTTTCTCCTATATGTTTGCCAAAAACATGAAGCATGCAGCGCTGATATGTTGCCCCGGCGTTTCGAAGGCCGAAAGGCATCATGACATAACAGTACATGCCCATGGGTGTGATGAATGAAGTCACGAGCTGGTCGGACTCCTTCATCTTGATTTGGTGATAGCCAGAGTAGGCATCGAGAAAGGAAAGTACTTCACAACCCGCAGTGGAATCAACAATTTGGTCTATTCGAGGTAAAGGAAATGGAACTTTGGGACATGCCTTATTTAAACTAGTGTAGTCTACGCACATCCTCATCTTCCCATTCTTTTTCTCTACTAATACAAGATTGGCTAACCACTCGGGATGATGTACCTCCTTGATGAATCCGGCCTTCTCGAGCTTCTCGACCTCCTCGCGGATGATCCTGCGCTTCTCCTCATCGAAGCGGTGCAAGCGTTGCTTGACAGGTCTCGAACCGGGACGGATCTCCAAGGTGTGCTCGGCGACATCCCTCGGTATGCCAGGCATGTCCGAGGGACTCCACGCAAACATATCAGCGTTTGCGCAGAGAAAGTCGACGAGCACTGCTTCTTATGTGACGTCGAGGGAGGTGCTGATGATCAGCGTCTTCTTGTCTGAGGAGCTCGGATCGAGCGGGATTTTCTTGGTGTCCTCGGCGGGCTCGAAGTTGCCGGCTTGTCGTTTCGGCGCTGGTGCGGCGGCCTCGGCTGCTAAGCAGTCGAGCGTCTTGGCTAGCTCCTTGGATGCGACCAAGGATTCCCCATACTCAACGCATTCCACGTCGCAGCAGTACGCGTGCTCGTACGTGGAGTCGACAGTGATGATCCCCTTGGGCCCCGGCATCTTGAGCTTGAGGTATGCAGAGTTGGGGATTGCCATGAACTGGGCATAGCATGGACGCCCCAGGATCGCATGGTAAGTCCCCTCGAAGCCGGGCACGTCGAAAGTGAGGACCTCTCGACGGAAATTCGAGCGTGTGCCAAAGTAGACAGGGAGGTCGATGCGGCCGATCGTGAGCGCCTTCTTGCCGGGGACAACACCGTGGAAGCCCCAGCGCTCGGCTTGAGCTGCGCCCTTGTGATGCCGAGCAGGGTGAGCGTCTCCATGTAGATGATGTTGAGGCTGCTGCCTCCATCCATGAGGACCTTGGTGAAGCGGGCGTTGAGGATGACCGGGTCGACGACGAGAGGATACGCACCGGGGTTGGTGACGTGCTCAGGATGGTCATCACGGTCGAACGTGATGGGAGCATCCGACCAGTCGAGAAATTGAGGCGTGGCGGGCTTCACAGAGGGGATCTCCCGGCGCTCGTTCTTCCTTTCCCGACGCGACATCTGAGTTGTAGGGCCGCCGTATATCATATAGCAATCTGCAATGGGCGGGAACCCATTGTCGTTGTTGTTGTTGCCCGGGTCATTGCCAGTTTTATCCTTCTTGTCATCGTCCTTGTCAATACCGAACTTCTTGAAGTAGCCTCGAAGCATACGGCAGTCCTCGAGATTATGCTTGACCGGCTCTTTGGGGTACGGGCATGGCTGCTTCAGCATCTTGTCAAAAATGGCCCCATCTGGAGGGGGTCGAGGCTTCTTGCGGTCAGCTGCGGCCACCTCTTCTTCCGCAACCACGCGCTTGCCTTGCTGGTTACCCTTCTTCTTCTTCCCGTTCTTCTTCTGGGCCTTGCTCGAGCCCTCACCGCCTCCCGGGGGCGGTGCGGGCTTGTTCCCAGCACCACCAAAGAAGGCCCCCCACGGCCTCGTCACCGGCAGCATAGTCGGCGACGACGTCCATGAGCTCATCCACCGTCTTTGGGCGATTGCGCCCGAGCTCCCGCACGAGCTCTTTGCACGTGGTGCCCGAGACGAACGCCAGGATGACGTCGTGATCTGGAATGTGCGGCAGCTCGGTGCGCAGCATGGAGAAACACCGAGCAAAGTCCTGGAGAGACTCCGTGGTATTTTTCTTGCAGTTGCGGAGATCCCACGAGTTGCCTGGTCGGATATAGGTGCCCTTGAAGTTCCCCTCAAAAATCCAGACCAGATCGGTCCAGTCGTAGATTTGATTTGGGGGAAGTTCCTCGAGCCACCGGCGAGCGGTGTCAGAGAGGAACAGGGGGAGTTGGCGTATGATTGCCTTATCCTCTCGAGCTCCTCCCAGCTGGCAGGCCAGCCGAAAATCAGCGAGCCAGAGCTCTGGCTTGGTTTCCCCATTATACTTAGCCAAACTCGTGGGAGGTCAAAACGGGTTGGGCAACGGCGTGCTCCGGATAGCTCGACTGAAGACTCAAGGGCCTGGCGGCTCAGGAGCCTGCCGGTCCTCGTCGCTGTCGTAGCGCCCTCCTCGATGGGCATTGTAGCCACGGTCCTCAGCCCCCGCGGCCTTGCGCCGTCGATTGTCGTTGATGTCATGACGCGCGTCTTGAGGCTCACGGTTGTTGAGGATGCGATCACGGGCCTGGGCCCTACCACTTCGAGGGTGCCTCTTGGTGGACCGAGCCCTCTCGCTCGTGCCGTGGCTGCTCTAGGTCTACCTCACGTTGTCTTGAGGCCGAGCTCTCGTCTTGTTGAACGGCCGTGACTTGGAGAAGCCCTTGGACCTCATCCCTTATCCGCAGCGCGTGCGGACTCGAGGGCGCAGGCATGTCCCGTAGCAACATAGCTACCGCCAGGACATTCTGGCTTGCTCGAGGGAAATGGGCTGGCTCAATTGGCGCTTCTGGCCGTCCGTCGTTGACGATGCGGTCGAAGACACCCCACGCCTTCCCTCGAGCGCCAAGAGCTCGAGGCGGGGGGGTTGGTTTTGCTCAAGGGTTCGCTTGAGCAACTCCAAGTTCGCGCGCTCAGCGTCCATCTTAGCCTCGATCTCCCGGATTTGAGCCCATTGTGCGGCCCGTGCGTCCTCTTCAGGTCGTGGGTTGGCGTGTCCTTGCGGTCGTTCCTCGCGGGGAGGGATTACCTGCAAGGCTCCAGCCGCTGGTGTCCCGAGGACCGGCGTTCCGTCGGGGCGGTTGGCCGCGGCGGCGGCTGCCGCAGCGCCGTCTCCAGTCTCATCGTCGGACGGTCCGTCGTTCTCGAGGTGGAAACACTCACAAGCCGGGTCGTAGCACCCTGAATCCGAGTCATCGGAGTCGGGGTCGGCGTTAGACGGTGTCCAGGGCCTTCCCGTGCTCTCCTCCTCGATCCAGCGGCGCATGTTCCCAACTGTGGTGTTGCGCTGTGAGCCAGGCGCCCTATCAAACCCATGGTCCACCGATGTCGGCCATACGATCTCCAAATCCATGGCAGCACGCAAGAGGGGGCCAGGGCTCTCCTCCTGTGGCCCCATTGCTGACTGAATTTCGTGGGCGCAGGTGGTGGCAGCGTTGGTGAGTCCAAACGGGAGCCTGCGACGGGCTCGATAGTGTCCGTGCGGCAAAAGGTTAGGCGACGTCGGCCGTGCGCGCGCTCGAGGTGCCACACCGGGCTCTCTCGGCGAACGCATGGCGGACGTGAAGCCAGGGTCGACATCGAGAGCCTCCTGCCTACGTGCCGCTCCCTGCCGCGCGCTCGGCACCCCTGCTGGGCACGTCGCGGCTTCCGGCTGGGAGAGCGCACGAGCTGGGTGCTCAAGGCCCTGTGTCTGCTGGCGACGATGTTGGTGCTGGTGGCGTCGGCGCCGTGGTGGCGAGCCGTGGTGGCGCGGTCGGCGCATGGCTCCACCAGCGCGTGGGGGTGACGAGCGCCCCCCTCCTGGTTCACCAATCGAGAGCAGAGCCATGTCATAGCCCGTACTGAGCGACACGAACTCTAAGCTCCCAAACCAGATCACCGTAGCGAACGGAAGCGAGGAAGTGGGTGATGCCATCCGGAAAATGGCGGGAATCGGGCGAAACATGCAGTACCCCTACCTGGCGCGCCAACTGTCAGTGTTTCGTACCCCGGGGGTGTCACACCAACAAGTAAATTTCTAAGCGTGCTCCCTAATCCGGATGGTGATGCAAGAAGGACACAAGATTTTTATCCTGGTTCGGGCAAAAGAAGGCCCTACGTCCAGCGGGGGGAGGAGACTTGTATTATCTTGCACCTAGGTGCTCGTACAGGGGTGAGTACAAGGCAGTCCTGAGACTTGGTGAGTGGTGGGTGTGTGTGTGTGTGTGCTTAGGAACCTGCGAGTTTGTAGGTCTAAAAGCGTGGTGACGTGCCCTGAACTAAGTCCTGGCATCCCCTTTTATAGACCAAGGAGAGGCTCAGGGGTACAAGAGTTGGTAGGGCAATCGTACGCATGACGTCGAGGGATGGGCGTCGAGCCGAGCAGTTGGAACTGTGGATGCCCCTCCCGATCCGGTTCGAGCCTGTGGATCCCTGCTTTTACCCGGGCCGAGCCTGTAGCAGCATGGTCGACGATGGGATGACCGTCCTCAGCTGACGCGAACCGATGTAATTGAGGTATGGGTGATGATGGCCTGCCCTGGAAATCCGCCGAGTGGTCATTGAGGTAGGATGGACACGTTACTGCACGCCCCATACACCTGTCACTTCCGCCATCATTTCTCGAGCAGCTGAGGACTGTTTCGAGGGGTCGATGACCCGAGCGATGGGATGGAGCGACGTGCTCGGCGGTACGGGGAGTTGACCATGGCGTTTGAAGGGGGTGCCGCACGTGGCACAGTGCAAGGCATGGCGTAATAGTGGCGCCTGCCATCCCTGAATCCAGGAGATGGGCAACGTAATAGTGGAAGCGACCGGCGTACGATCTACTATTGCGGGCCCTGTAGCCATGGGGTTAGGCGGTGTCAGTGTACTTCGGCACTGCTTGAGCCCTGTAGCCATGTGCGTGCTCTTGGATAGGCAATTATTGCGGGCAGACTTGAGCGGTTGCTCGCTCGAGCGTTCTCCGTCCCCGCTCGAGCGGTCGCTCGCTCGAGCGGTTTACGTACTTCTTTCTCGAGCGGGTGTGCGGTTGCCGCTCGAGTTTAGAGGGCTCTGAGGCTTTGTGGGCCTGATAGTGGGCCGGCCCAGTATGAGGAGGATCGGTTTTTTGGGGTTTTTTAGAGGGGAGTAAAGCTATTTTGCCCATCTTTAATCCACCTAGTTTAGGACCCCCTAATCTAGGTACCCGACAATTTTTGTTTATGAAATAGGTTCGCTGGGTCCACTCTTCTAGTGTTGGGGATCCTTAACGCAAAGTCCAGTGGCCAGCGGTCCATTATAGGTGGGACAGGAGCATTTGCTAATGCCCATGGCACTATCAATTTCTCAAGGTCCACTAGTAGCACTGGCACTGATGCCATAAACACACTTAATATTCATGTATTCTCTCGAGAAACATGAATAATGGTAAGAACACTTTGCAAAATTTTATGGTTGTACTAGATTGAGTGGTCAAACAAGACTTCTATCTTGAGTCTATAGGTCCTAACTAATATGAGGCTTGAGTTCATGCATGCCATGATCTCTATACCTGTTCAGTCAAAACTAACTTCAAGCAACAACCCATCTACACAAATATATCAAAATTCACCATAGTTCCCTATTAAAGAACAAAACTTTTTTCACTATTCATATGACAACACATCAAGTTTATTGAGTTGAACAGTTTTATTGTCTAAATTATTTTGACAGTTGTCTTTAATCACTTTTCCAATGCAGGTACAAGTGGTAGTGGCTATTTTCATTGCAATTGATTGAACTGAATGCTACATCAGATGCCACTCAAGAATTCAATAAATGCCATAGATAAAATAATGTGTGCAAGGACAATTGTGGTTTTTCATCGCTATTATATGTTACATCATGTTGCACATTTGTGCCCTTTCATGCCATACTTTTCTGTACTTTGTAGTACCCCTTCCATTTCAAATCTGTGTTAAATAATATGTGGTTTTATCATAGGATTGTGCATCCTAGTAGCTATAGTTCCACATTGTAGTTTTTCCCTATGTAATACATGGTGTTGTTTTGTGTTCCTTTGTCGTCTCTTTGTTTGTGTTTTGCTTGTAATTCTCTAGACTAGCATTGAAATTGTTTTTGCCATCAGTGAACTTGTTGGCCACTTCAAACATCTTCTTGGCACTGGTGATCCATTTCCTTCCGATTTCATATACGAGTTCCTATTTCTTGTCCCCTCCCATGAATGCGTGAACAACACTGTTCTAGGGACATGATCGAGCTTGCTCTATCTTCAGTCATGCAGCCTACCCTCAGGTTCTCACACCGAAATAGGCTAGGAGTTGGCGTCTTCAAAGTGCCCGAGAAACTCTCTTTCGAGTCGTTCCAGCTTCTGATGGTGCCTTCTTCTAGATGATCCAACCATGACTTGGCTACATAGGCTAATAATATCGGGATGTACTAGACCTTAAAATATGAATTTGAAGCCAAGGACAACTTCATCGCTAGCCGATAATCACCACTACAGAAAATCTTTTGCCAAGCGTTTGCATTTTGACCTTCGAGGCGGCGTGCCGGTTGCCCGCCTCCGTTATTCGGTGGCCGTGCAGCCGGCCTAGCCACCGCCTCAGGTAAACATTAACGCAGGTGGTTGACATAACAAAACCATCTCAATTATTTAACAAGGATTAACCAACAACATAACCGCCTTTGTTATTCTTTAACCGAGGCGGTTGGCTGTATGCAACCACCTCCATTAATACCAATTAACTGAGGCGGTTGCTCCGTTATTAATAGATTAACCGAGCAACCGCCTCGGTTATTACACGATTAACCGAGGCAGTTGTTTTTATTGTGCCCGCCTCGGTTAAGCCTGTTGTTATGGATGCGCCCAGCAGCCGCCGCCCCCTTCTTCCTCCTCGCGGCTTATATTCCATTTTTTGTGGGTTTCCAAATCTAAAACTCCAAAAATTAAGCATTTTTGGGGGCAGCTCCCTTTGATTTATTGGAGGGGACACCGCATATGGTTGTTAATCTCTCTCCTACCCTATTCTTGTCTCTTTTCAATATTTGGTTGCTTTTTCTCTAGATCTAGAGTTACATCTAAATGGAGGAGAGAGAGAGAGGAATAGATCTAGAGCAGTCTGACTACTCTATTTGAAACTGTTCTGATTATATGTGACATAGAAAACACTAAATAAAATAAAGAATTTAAGGATTTTTATAAAATTTTCCATGCTTTAGACAATTTGTTATCCATTTTATTAAATAAAAATGGTTTTCCAAAACTTTTTTCTAATTAACTTCCCGAGGGTGCTGCATTCATGCTGGATGCATTTCTTTGTCTAAGTGAAAAATGAATTATAAAATTCGAAAGCCTCAAATAGGTTTTGTTCTATTTTCAAAATTAAAAGGTTTCAAATTTATTTTATCAAATCAAGTTTCAAAATGATCACTTACCTATTGTTTTTTATAAAAGAAATAATAGAAAATTTGTTTTGGGTCAAATATCTTCATGGCTTAATCTTTATTCTATCTAACAAGATCATCAAACCAGCACAATCTTTTCCATTCTTTTCTCTACAGAGTTTTTGTCCTTTTCTCCATTATTTCTATTTCCTTTTCCTTGAGCCTTTTTCTCCCTTTACACGTGGAATACCCAATGCAGCAATAATCACATCATCCTAGATGAGTACAAATCGATCAGGATGCACCATTCTATTATTTCAGCAAGTATATTGTCCACTTGCTGCATGTTGCCCTGCACCTATCTTGTGCCATTAGCGATGCCACGCAATTAGTGCATGGTAAAACACCATTCATTCCACCATCTTGCAAAATCGTAACCCACACTTCTCTCTCTCATTACTTTTCCACAGTGAATGCCATCCGTTTCTCCAGTTCTATGCATTGAAACAGACACCAGCAATTACTCGTCAAGCGCCAAAGAGATCACCTATGTTTCCCTCCTCTCCATGACAGATGCACTACTAAAATCCTGAATTGCCTTGAGTGCTAAAAACCACCAAGAAAAGAGCTTAAACCACTAAGGAAGTGATCCTTGACTATAAACCATCAAGCAAATTCACTTAGGGCCTATTTGGCTCACCGGAATTTTTAGAATTGAATTCATTGTATAAACTATAGTTGTGGAAAAAATCCATGGAATCATCTACAACTTTACTTAAGTTGGGAAAGAAGAATCCATGGAATCCATTTCCCACCTCTCATCCTCTGAATTCAAGATAGGCTTACATGTGAACTTCAAAAGTTGTGAAATTTTAAATTCTTCTTCCACTACTATAGTTTTTACTATGAGTTCAATTCTAGAAATTTCGGAGAGCCAAACAGGCCCTTAAGGATAAATGATAAGGGAAATTAGTTTTCTCAATGGTTTTGGCACTCAAGGACGATTTCTTTGAAAGATGGCTGCCAAGGAAATGAGCACCCTACTAAATTTACCAAAGGGACAAGGAAATGTTATGGCCGCCAAGTAAGTTTTCTTGAGTACCGACAATCTCCAAGGAAACTGTAATACACACAGCTGGTAGGGTGGATTGGGGCTAGTAGATTGGAGGAGAGGAGGGAGGACGAGGGGCGGCACATCCATAGGAGGGCAGCGCGGCAACGGTGTGTGGCGGCAGCCAGGTGGCGGTGGCGGCTAGGGGGCGGCGCGGCTAGGGAACGAGGAGAGGGAGAGAGCGAGCGCGGGAGGGATTGAAAAAAAGGGGACTTGCCCAATACTTCTTGATCGATCGTATTACAATGATCTAGTATTTATAGTCCCAATTGGACTCTAACGGGAAAGTTCTTATCGAACACGAACTTTCTTGTTTTCCTAATATTAAAGGTAACTTGCGGCGACGATGACAATGATGGCGGCGCAGGCCGACAGCGGCGACTAGGGCAGCCGCCGCCCCCATTCCCATGGCACCCCACACCGCCCCCATCCCCGTGGCGCCCCATGCCGCCCCAACCCTAGGACGGCCCGTGGGGCCCACTAACTCTGACTGGGGCCCCTTTGGCCCATATACTCTATAATTTGTCACCATCTTCATTGGATGTGAGACATGTAGCCACTTCCAAAAATCACAAATCCAGGCAAAAAAATATGATTTTTAAATCTAGGGAGGCCCCACCAACCAGATGTCGGAGTTCGAACCCACGGTTTCGTCCTCACGCGTTACCTCCTCTTCCACTCCACCCCTTTGTCACTTGTGGCAATATTAAATATTCTTTTTGTTTATATTAGACTGAACTAAGTTTAAATTAAGTGTTTAAGGCCTACTGAACAGAGTTTAAATTGAGTGTTTAAGGCCCTAAATGAATTCAAATAAAAAAGTTGTCAAATAGAATGTTATATAACTTTTTAAGATCTAGAACTTTCGTTTATGTTGTTTCTCTATGCATGAGAACGTTTAAAAAATTTGTATTTCAAATTTGACAAATTCAAAACAGAGATTTCCTTCACAAGATGATTTCAAATCAAAAAGTTGACAACAACAAAGTTTCATAACTTTTCGAGATCAATAACTTTCGATTTAGTTGTTTCTCCATCCACGGTCGTTTGAAAAATTTAAATTTCAAATTTTAGAAATTTAAACATAGAATTTTTAAAATTCTACATTGACAAAGTTGTATAACTTTTTAAGATCTACAGCTTTCGAATTGGTTGGTTCTCAATCTGGGATCATTTGAAAAAAATTAAATTTCAAAGTTGACAAACTGAAACATAGTTTTACTTCACAAAATAATCTCAACTAAAAAGGTAGTCACTACAACCTTTTATAATGTTTTGAGATCGTTGATTTTATTTTGGTTGTTTACGAATATAGCATATCTCTTATATGGTTTCATAAACAATTAGAGAGATGTAAATTTTGTGAACAATATTACTATCACTTTGTTAGATGAAGAAATAACAAATAAAAGTTGTAGATCTTGATAAGTTCTACAACTTTGTCATTGCTGGTTTTTGTCACATATCCAATAAAGACGGTGACAAATTATGGAGTTTTTGGGCCAAAAGGGGGCGCCAAAGAGGATCCAGCCGAGGTTGCCGGGCTCCGTGGCCCGCCCTAGGAGGAGGGCAACGTGGGGCACCATGGGAGGCGGCGCCTACCCTAACCGCCGCCGGCTGAGCGTGCGGGTGAGGGGCCGTGGGCCCACGTGGCCGCCCACCGCCGTCACCGCCGCCATTGCCGCGAGTTACCTTTTTATTATTATTATTATTATTATTATTATTATTATTATTATTATTATTATTATTATTATTATTATTATTATTATTATTATTATTATTATTATTATTATTTAGGTAATTAAGATTAGGAATCCCGTTAGAGTGCACTTGGCACTATAACTATTAGGAGATTGTAATCTGATTGAATTAAGAAGTAATTGTGCTATTTTCTTTAAATTTATAAAAGCTCTTTGACACTGTGAGGATCTCCCCAACAGTTCTTGCCATAAAAAAAGTCCCTTTATTCAAAACCTCCCGCGCCTCTCTCTCCCCCTCCTCTCCTCTGCGCCGCCGCCGCCCTTGCCCTCGCCTGCGCGGCCACCAAGCCACGCCGCTGCCCCCAGGCTGGCGCACCGCCCCCTCTCCTCCCTCCTCCTCCAATCCACTAGCCCCAAATCCACCCTCCCACTGCATTACAGTTTTTTCAGCTAAAATTTTTTACTACATTAAAATATTGTTGAACTTGCCATTTTTTGAAATTTAAACCTTCAATAGATATAGTCATATGAAAAGATTACCAAAATAACGGCTGTAAGAACATAATAAATTTATAGAGCAAGATTCTAGAAAAATTTTAGAAAAATTGAAACCAGAGTTTTTATATGAGGGAGAAAGACTAGTTACGAGTTTTAGGTGAAGATTAAAAATAGAAACCAGAGTTTTTATAGTACCAAAATTGAATTTCTAATGGCATTTTGAAATAGAAAATGATTTCAAATGAAAAATTATAACCAGCAAAGTTTCATAACTTTTTGAGATCTACCACTTTTATTTTGGTTGTTTCTCCGTCCGAGATCTAAAAAATTGAATTTTAGGGCTTTATTGTTACTATTCGCACGTCTATTTGTGGGGGTGGCCCTATTTCCTTCCACTCCAACCGCCGCTACAAATCAGGTCATTTGTAGGGATGATTGATAGATTTATAGGCACGACTCGTTTAGAGACCATTTATTGAGGCGGCTCAACATAGAGCTACTCTTAAAAGAAAGAGGTGTTTCTTCAAATCGTTTTTGTAGTAGTGTACATTGCTATTAAATTTCTTTTCCCATACAAAAATCTACTCTTATAATACTATGCATTAGAGAGGACGATGATTTCTAGTTGTGAGTTTTTATGAAACTACTCCCAAGGTTCCATATTATCTGTTGTTTTTGGTTTTCATACCATAACATTGATTCGACTTGTAGAAAATACGTGTAATTTTTATATCTTCAAATAAATTTATAAAAAACTAGATTCAATGAACTTTCCAATGAATATTTTTTAAAATATATTTAGTCAAAGTTGTCTCTCGTAAAATGAAAACGATAGTTATTTTGGGACGGAGGGAGTATGCATTAGAGAGGACGATGGTTTCTAGTTGAGAGGTCTTGATGGTATGGAAACTCTGGATGGTTTATGCATTGGGGCTTTCCTAAGTATCATAGCTATCATTTGTTGATTTGCCTTTAAAATTAACTATCATATAGTTATCATTTGTTGATTTGCCTTTAAAATTAACTGTCTTTCACTAAGTAAGTAGGACTTATCGTTCTTTGATGTTATTGTGTTAAATCCAGGAATTAAACCCAGGAAACTAGCTTGGTCGACTCCTGAACCCCACATTGATCCATATGTAATCCGAGCATTCTAGCTCTTTGTTATGTGGGATATGTACTTGCTTCAAAAAATTGTATCTTGTACCAAACTACCACCAGTCCGTAGCTGGTTTTATTTGTGTTTGATTTTCTAAATGACTTATCCGAAACCAAGCTTCAATTGGGTTTCCGTTGTTTCCAAGCACTGAGCAGGTTTGAGTTGCTCTGGTTAAATTACTACCTAATCTGTTTAGTAAAAAAAATTATTTAAAGAAATACCTAATTCAGTCAGAAACGTTTGCAAATATGCTTCTAAATATGGTTAGTAGACGTGAAAGTGTAGCATCTCATTAAAGCTTGCTTTATTTTTTTGGTAATATATAACGTGATAAAAGCAATAGAAATATTATAACTTAGAGATTGTGTTTTGATGTCAAATATTTGTTTTCTCGTCACATATACAACCATATCCGGCTGTGTACAGGGATCATTTCTCTTGGCACTAGCATTTTATGTCTACTGGCGGTTTCTCTTGACAACAGCTCCTTAAGAAATCTGCTACTAGAAATAGGGCCGATTTCTACTAGCTGTTGTCAAGAGAAACCGCCAGTAGACATAAAATGTTAGTGTCAAGAGAAATGATCCCTGTACAAGTGTACTTCTCTGGGACATCATTTTCATAATTACTGGGGTCCCCATACAGGCTAAATTCTTACTGTAATATGGATATTTCTCTTTGCAATTCGTATTGACTATGCTTATTCTCTTGTAATACTGTGATATGTGATTCCAGTGACAGTTGTGATGAGGTAGTCCTATATGAAATTTGGCAGAAACACAATTCCATTGATAAGGTGCTTTTCTGATAATGCTTCAAAGAAAGTGATAACTAAGTACATATCAATTCACTTTGACATGCATTGAACACCTGATGCGCAATATAATGTCAACATAAAACTAATCGAAGATGCAACCATTTAATCTAAGAGCGTACCTTATCAGAGGCCACAACTTGCTGGTGGTTAGCCCATCATAAGGCCACAACTTTCTTTCTTTGCACCACCGTTCAGCCATCAACTATATTTTCTAATTCCTCAACTATAGCAAACCTGAGGGGATTCAATTAGGAAAATTAGGAATGATATTTATTGATTAACTGTCATTTTATCTTTTGAATCATACAGTTGAAGATGAGGAGGGATTTCAAAGCAAAGGTGTATGATGAATGCCGAGCATTAGGATTCTAGAAAAGGGAATTCATGCACGCATATATATAGCAGCGTAGAAATTTTGACAAAAAAAGGTATAATCTCTTTTCACTGAATTTTAGCTTTCCATAAGTTTCTAACATTTGTGCACAGGTTTCCATCACCCTTGGCTAGAAATGTACAAATTAAATGCAGTTATGCATGTATTGATGAGTAGCTATCACATGGTTTTATAATATTCAATTATCTGTGGTGTCTGCATCTAATAATAATATTCTCATCTGACAATTATGATTAGAAGTGAAAATAATTTATTACAGTGCACCTTATGGAAAGATGGTGTTTGTGGTTCTGTTGCCATGGTAACTGCAACATCAAATGGATTACAACTGATTTACTAATGAGTTAAAGTTACAGACTCGCAAGCCTCAAACTATACCTGTGTTGTTTGTGCAGGTTCAGGTCCAAGAACTCCTTGTCGGCTTAAGGACGAGGAAATAACAAAGGACGGACACCAGCAGGCCACGGTAATCCCGGCGGCGGCAAGAAGCACACAGCCGGCCACTGCAAACCTAGCAGCGGCGGCCGCCGGCAGGAAGCCATGACGGCGGCTGCGCAAGAAGCCCAGACAAAATAAGGAAAATGGATGGAGTATGTACCTCGTCGCTAGGTCCGCGACGGTCCGTCGGGTCGGGAGCGAGACGGCCTGGACATCCACGATGCAGGCGGCGGTCGCAGGAGGCACGCAGAGACCACGGAGGCTGGTGGAGGATGCCGCACCACTGACCCAGAGCGAGCCGGCGTCGGCGGAGGCGGCGGGGCGCAGTCTGCGGAGGCGGATGTGGTTGTGAACGGCGGATCGAGCGGTCTCGCGGTCACGATGATGGAGGCCCACGATCGATGGACGCTTCCAATTTTGTCGTAGGGGGATGATGCGTGATGCCGGCTTCTAATTTTGTCGAACGGGGAAGGAAGACCGATGCGGGCAGGGGCTTCGTAGGAAGCTGTTCGCGGCGAAATTTTTTACGGAGGGAGGGAACCCGATCGCGCACGGTGGGAGGCGAGGCCTGTTTTTTAAGGAAAGGGACGGGGATTATGGAGGGAAGGAAGTGGGATTATGTAGGGAGGGGATTACGGAGGAAAGCCTTATCGCATTTTTTTTTTTTTACGGAGTGAAGCGCGGATCGCAGCGTCGGGTAGGACGACAGAGCGGTGAAAAACCGCACGGTAAAAATGTCCCTAGTTTCACTCTTTTTATTTGTGGGAGATTTGGCGTCCCAACAGTGATGCTGAAGTTTTTTTTTTTTTTTTTTTTTTTTGAAAAGAGCCATTTTGGCTTATATTAATAAGGAGAATAGTGAATTACATGCGCAAAGCGGCAAAAACAACCTCCTAGGCTTGACAGACTGTCAAGCTGGTGTGGGAAAAAATAAACAGTCTACTCTCATTCTAAACACAACCGACGTGCATCTTGTAAGTGCACTGTCATGGGACCTCCACCGCGTCTGCCCCTGACTCCGCTGCCAAAGCAGCTAGGATCTTGCCGAGCTCAATGTCGTCAAGCCTCGCCGCAGCTCGGAGTGCCTTGATCGCTTTGTCAGGAAGGTCCTTTCCAAAGCTGTCAATGTACCCTGTGACTGCAGCATCGGTCGCCGACGACTCGCCATTGATAAAGTCCAGGTCGCGCATAAGCCGGAGCTGGGCACGCTGTGCCACCGGCGTGGAGGAAGGACGAGCGGCCAGACGCAGGCTGGAATGAGTGGGGGCTAGTGTCCTTCTAGCTCCTCTGGTCCTCGACTTACTAGCCTATGTTTTTGGAGGCGATGCCGGTCTTGGAAGCAGCGGCTCCGGAACCTTCGAACATCTTCTTACGAGAAGGCGGCGTAAGCACTGTCGTCCTCTGTCTCCGTGCCTCCATCGGCTTCCTCTGCTCCCAGACTGTCCTCCTCTGTGGCGTCAACCACCGGCGCGTCCGTCGCCGGTACCTCAACCACGTCCGGTGGAAGGTCCGCTCCGTGTGTTGCTTTGTTTCGGCGGGCGTAGACGAGCAGCGGCTTAGCCCGCTCAGGCCCCCTCGGTGCGCCGTCCTATCCGCGTGCTCCCACAGCAGGCGCGCTAGGCAGTTCGAACGCAGGAGGGAGCTCCTCCATGGCCGGGTCCTCTCCGGCAGGTGGCACCGCTGGCGGGGCGGCCACCGGCTCCGGGGTCGGCCCTCCGGGCGTGGCCGGTCGCGTGCTGTCGATCAGCGGCAGCGGGCCTTCAAGAATTGTGGCCCAGGCAACATCTATCCAGGTGGCCACCGGATCAGTAGAAGGTGACTCGAGGCCCGGGCCCTCGAATGGAGGCTCGGTCACTTGCTCGGTGGTGCCCGCCTCCTGCCTCTTCCTCCGCCTGCGGCGTCGGCGCCGACAGGCGTGGTGACCACAGCCACATTGAGAGTGGCCGGTGTCAGCCGAGCCGCCAGCCCCAGTTGGAGCGTGCCCGCCGCTCATGGTGCTTGGCCGAGCGGCGCGCTTGGCGGCGTTGTCGCGCCACGGCCTCTTGCAATCCCGTGCGAAGTGGCCAAGGCCGTAGCAACGGAGGCACCGCCATGGGAGGTTGCAGGTGGCGACGCGGTGCCCCCTCGCTAGGCACTTGAAGCAACGGCCATCAGCGTAAGCCGGGAACCGTCGTGGGCCGGTGTGCCCCCCAGCGTTCGCCGCATGGCGCTGCCGCGTACTCCGTGGCCGCGGCGCCTGCGATGACGGGGCAGGGCGCTGTGGGAGCACACGCTGCCACCCGTCGACATCCGGGGCGGTTGCCGGCGTGATGACCCAACCACCGGTGGACGGGGAGATGCTCACGCGAGTCCGGCCCCCGCGGCGTGCGGGGGGCGCTCACGCTCGCCGATCTTCGGAGTAGACGCACCCTCCCGGCCCCCGCGGCGTCTGCGGGCAGGGGCACGACCCTCCGCTGGCCGAACGGGCAGGCCACGCACCAGCTGAGGACGCGGCCGCCCGCGCTTCCTTCGTCTTCGCTGGGGCTCACGCCGCCCCGCAACTGCGCCGCTGCGGACCGGCGTCACGGTTGGAGCATCACGCAGATCTACGGTAGCTGCCACCATCGGTCGGCGGGCGGCATCCAGATAGGACGGGGGTTGCTCCTCGCAGGATGAGTCGCAGTCATCATCCGCCCACCGGCTGAACTTCGAATGCCCCGCCGAGCAACCGCCAGGATGGAACGGCGCGGCATGGGGAGACAGGGTGGACGACGGGCTCGGGGCGGGGGCGGATGGGTTATGATGAGGAAGACGTCGAGGCCGGCGACACCCGCTTCCACGACCGAGCCCTCGTCGGCGCCGTCGTCATCCCCGTCCTCAGGGGCGTCCTCGATGATGACCATCTCTTCCACCGGCGATGGGGCTGGGGCGGCGTCTTCCCCGGTCGAGGTGCCCCCCGCCTCAAGACCAGCGGAAGGTGGCCAGCAGTCCCGCGGGGCCTCAACCCCAGCTCCGGGGGAGGCCGCGGCGGTTGCAGGGGACCCCGAGGCGCCGCCGGCCGCACCCGCGTAGGCCGGTCGATCCGCGGCCGCAGTGGCTGGGGAGGCGCGCAGGCCACCGGCTCCGGCCCCTGCAGAGGTCAGGGAGCACGCGCCGCCGACCTCCGACGCCGGCGGCTCCTCAGCGGCGACAGCGGAGAGCAGCGGAGGAGGTGGTGGCGACCATGGCCCCTGCGGGTCGGCCCTGGCCATGCGCGTCGCCCCCGCGTCCAAGAGCACCGGTCCGGCATCCCCGGGCATGCTGGCGCCGGATCAGACAGCTCCGGGCGCGCCGGCTCGTGCGAGGATGCGCCATGGGCGGCCCTGCGCTGGGGGCGGGGGGAGGCGGAGATGGGAGTAGGAGTGGGTGCTGCGGGGGGAGGAGGGGAGGGAGGGGGGAGTGGGAGGGTGCGGCGCCGGCACCGGAGTGGCGGCCGGCGCCGCCGCCGGCGGCGGCCGTGGGGCCACGGGCGGCTAGGGTTGGGCACCCATCGGATGCCACTTCCTGCGAATTTTGGGGAGGCGAGCTGGGGGCGAGAGGAGCTGCGAAGGGCTGGAGGAGGACGGGGAGAGGATGGGGAAGACGGGAAGCCACCTGATCTACTGGGAGGAGGCCGGGCGGCCGGCCATCCCGGCGGCGGCGGCGGCGAACGCGGGGTCGCTGATGCTGAAGTTTTGACATTCTAAAATTTGAATTTGTCAGAAGACCTCAGTTGGTGAAACAACCAGAACCAAAATTGTAGGTCTCGATTAGAGCAACAAATTTGTAGTTTATGCAGCTCAAGATCTCTTGACTTGTTTCCTCCCCAGGCCGTTGAAGAACTCGTGGAGCGTCTTCTCGCCGCAGCGCCAATGCAGCCTCTCCACGGCGTCTTCAACCCATGGCGAACGATCCACGAGTGCGTCCTCACCGTCGTCGGCGTGTGGCGGTGGAGCGCTGGGCGGCTCCTCCTCATCGAGCTGCTCATCGCTCGGCCTTGGCTTCGGCATGAGCTCCAACGGCAGGCGATTTAGGTGCTTCATGACTTTGTCCATTGTTATTTTGCCCTTCAACCTCGTGTCCCTGCTGGTCCTGCTGCTGCTATCTTCCTTGTGGCAATGGAGCTTGTACCCCTGGCTCTTGTAGTAGTTCTGGTACCTGTGCTGCGGTATGTCGTCCGGGATATCCTTGCCAATGGCCACCGCAGTCTCGTAGCACCAGCAGGGGGCGACATGGTTGATGGTGTAGCCGCCGCCGCCAAGGAGGAGCAGCGGCAAGCCGTAGCCCTTGACGATGCTGACGCACTTGGCGTGGCCGTGCACGGACAGGCGCAGGCCCGCGAGCGGTCGCCGGCGAGCGAGTCGGCGCCGCACTGCATCACGACCGCGTCCGGCTCGAACACGGCCATCACCTTGTCCACGATCAGCCAGAACATCTGGTGGTACACCCCTTCGCCCATGCCCTTCTCCAGTGGCACGTTGATTAGAGTGGGGCACACGCCGTCGCCTGGTTCGCCGACGTCCACGACGTTCCCGGTGCCCGGGAAGAAGTACTTCTTGTCATCGAACTCGAACTGGTGGAACGACACCGTCAGCACCCGGCTGTCTTTCACGAACACGGTCTCGACGCCGTCGCCGTGGTGCGCGTCGATGTCCAGGTACAGCACGCGCCTGATGAAGCGGCGGCTGTGGGGGAGGAGCGCCTTGATGGCAGTGGCGAATCTAGGAAAAGTCATCGCCGGGGTCGACCTAGACTTGGAGCCGTAGCTATAGTTGACAATAATCTAACACCATACATAAAAAAATTATATATTGCAAACTCTATGCATTCATACATGGATAAATATAGCGATAACATAATTTGAGCAAAAAAAAAAACTATTTACAATAGTGGTTACCACCGGGCCGTGCTGTGCTCGGGCCGGGCCAAAACAGCGGGCCGCAGGCCGGACCAGCGGGTCACGGGCTGCCTAATCAACTATAGTATCCACCATCATTTTACCAAGCACAAAAATAGTGGCCACTTGGGCAAATCGCATCAGCTCGCATATTGTCAATGTAAAGATCAAGGTCGATAAGCTAGGTTGCTTGGGTCAAAATCATCAAGATATGCCTTAGCCAATTCCATCAAACTCTCAATTTTGAATTGCAGCAAAGGAATTTTTTAGACCGAAAGTAGCAATGTTGGTAAGCAACTAATCAAAATTATCACTTGATGGGGTTAATTTCCTTTTCAAAAAACGTTCCATCATGCTTTAATTGCCTATCAAATTATTCAGATTCAATCAACAGACTTTAAAATGCATGTAGATATTGAACACACAATTAAGGAACCTTAGGAACCCAAGTAGATTGAATCAGTAATTTACTTACGTGCCATGTTTACCGGAGAGCGGACATGATATGTGGATCTGCCTCTGCCCTGCAAGTACGATCATCCAATGATCCCGCAATCTCTTGGTCTCTCGGAGTCGCCGAGTAGAATATCGTGTATTCGCGGCGGTGTGCGGCGGGCGGGGTAGCTGTGGATCAGATGGACTACGGAGGGAGACGAATAGATGCGGCAAGCCACCGGCTATATTTGTATGCGTATGTTCGTATAATCGGATGGCTGTATGTGGGCTTGGCCTTTTTCATCTCATAAATTGGATTGCTGGGCTGCTGTTGTGCTGGCGGACTACCAGGCCACCGGGGTCAGCAATTTTTTTTAACGGGGTCAACCAAGGTGAAAAAAATACATCTACACGTGCTCGTAGGAAGTCATCGGGGTCAACTGACCCCGACAAGTCCACGTACGTTCGCCACTGCTTGACGGTGTAGGGACTTCTGCACGCCCTCATGCCCAGCTGAGTGCGCGAGCAGGAGCACCTGGTGACAGAGGTCCTCGTGGTCGGGCACGAAGATGCGGGACCCGTGGAGCAGCAGCCCCGCGTCGAGGTGCCACGGATCGGCCAGGGCGCCATCCTGGAGCTGCTGTAGGAGGCGCTGTCCGTCGGCAGCCGAAGCCGTGGCACGCCTGATGTCGTCCAGGAGCGCGAACGACGGACCCGAGATGGCCGCCGTCGCTCTGGGCACGGCCGCCTCGTCGTCACCGTCGCGGCGGGAGAGAGCATCGGCCACGGTATTGAGGCGGCCTGGCCGATATTCCACCGTGAAATCGAAGCCGAAGAGCTTGCTAATCCATTGATGCTGAGGCACGGTAGACAAGCGCTGGTCAAGCAAAAATTTGAGACTATAATGATCAGTGCGAACCAGGAAGGGGCGCCCCCAGAGATATGGGCGCCAATGACGAACAGCCTGCACCAAGCCAATCAACTCGCGTTCGTAAGCGGCGAGTTTGGCGTGCCTCGCCGCGAACGGGCGGCTGAAGTAGGCGAGGGGACCGGCGCCCTGGTGGAGGATGGTGCCGAACCCCGCGCCTGACGCGTCGCAGTCGACCACGAAGGTCGCGTCGAAGTCTGGCATCTGGAGCACCAGACCGGTGGTGAGGGCGCGCTTGAGCGCCTCGAACGCCGTCGTCGCGTCGTCATCCCATAGGAACGCGTCTCGCCACAAGAGACGTGTCAGCGGGGCTGCAATGATGCCGAAGTCCTTGATGAATTTGTGGTAGTATCCCGCCAAGCCCAGGAATCCCCGAAGAGCACGGGCGGAGCGGGGAGGGGGCCAAGCGGCGACTGCCGCCACCTTGTCGGCGTCCATGGTGACACCGCCCTCGGCGATGACGTGGCCCAAGTAAGCCACCGAAGGCGCTCTGAACGAGCACTTGGAGTGCTTCAGGTGGAGGTGATGAGCTTGCAGGGCGTTGAGGACGATGTTGACATGCTGCAGGTGCTCGGCCCACGACGAGCTGTAGATGAGTATATCATCAAAGAACACAAGTACAAACCTCCGAAGGTATGGACGGAGGACGTCATTCATCAATGCCTGGAACGTAGCCGGCGCGTTGGAGAGCCCGAACGGCATGACCAGGAACTCGAAGTGGCCATGGTGGGTGCGGAAGGCCGTCTTGAAGACGTCGTCGGGGTGCATGCGCACCTGATGGTACCCGGAGCGGAGGTCAAGCTTGGTGAAGAACCTCGCCCCGTGTAACTCATCGAGCAGCTCATCGACCACAGGGATGGGGAATTTGTCCTTGGAGGTCTTGGCGTTGAGCGCGCGATAGTCGATGCAGAACCTCCATGACTTGTCCGCCTTCCGTACAAGGAGCACGGGGGCGGAGAACGGCGACGTGCTGGGCCGGATGATGCCTTGGGCCAGCATGGCGTCGCACTGGCGTTCCAGCTCGTCCTTCTGCAACTGGGGGTAGCAGTAGGGGCGCACCGCAACTGGCGCGGTCTCCGGCAGCAGGTGGATGCGGTGGTCGTAGGGGCGCGCCGGCGGGAGCCCCGTGGGCTCCGTGAAGATGGCGGCGTACTGCTGGAGAAGGTCGCCCAGCAGTGGCAGCCGCGGGTCTGGCTGGGCCGCGGCGCAGACTTGGGCAGAGGCGGCCGGCAGCGGTTCTGAAGAGCCGGCCACCCCCTGCCAAGTGACGCGCCGTCCGTTCCGGTAGAACGATAGCGTGAGCGCCTCGCAGTCCCATTGGATGAGACCCAAGGCACGGATGAAGTCGAAGCCGATGATGAACTCAAAGCCACCCAAGTTGAGGCCAACGCAGTTGATGACGAAGGCCTCGTCGTGGATGGTGATCGGCACGCCGCGCGCAATGCCCTCACATGGCATGCGGTCGCCGTTTGCCACCGTGATCCGCAGGTGGTCACCACCGGCGGGGGCAAGGCCGAGGCGACGCATGACACTTCCCGCCATGAAGTTGTGCGTCGAGCCGGTATCAAGGAGGGCGAGGAAACGTTCCCCCTTGATGGTCACGGGAAGCAGCATCGAGTTGGCCAGTCGAATGCTGCGCGACGGCCGTAAAGAAACCACAAGAGCATTACCGGTCGCCGCGGCGGTGGTGTCGTCCTGCGGGCTCTCCGTAGCCTCAGTAGCGGGCTCGTCGTCGAGGAAATCTTCGCCCTCCAAGTAGAAGAGCCGCTGACAAATGTGCCCGCGAACATAGGGCTCATCACAATTGAAGCACAGCCCCTGTCGGCGACGCTCTTGCTGCTCGGCCGGGGAGAGACGGCGAAATTGGCGCTGCGGGGGCCCCCGGTCGCGCCCTGGGCCGGCTGCTGGACCGCGCCTGCGGCGGTCGGGGCGGGGCGGTGCTGCGGAGGCGCCCAGGTAGCTCGCTGGACCGAGCGCGCGGCCCGTGTCGGAGCTAGCGTCGGGTTCGGAGTGCTGTCCTCGAACGACCGTGCCAAGTACATAGCCGATTGGAGGTCGGGCGGCGCATGTCGCTGAACTTGCTTCCGGATGTGGTCCGGAAGGCCGCCCACGTAGAGCTCGGCCTTCTGCCGAGCGTTTCGCGCGTGTGGCAGAGGACGGCGTTGAAGCGCTCGGAATAGTCTTGCACCGTCGACCCGAAGGGCAAGCGTGCAAGCTCCGCCAGGCGGGTGCCCTGGATTGGCGGTCCAAAGCCGAGGGAGCACAGACCACGGAATCGCTCCCACGATGGCATGCCCTCGTCGAGCTCCATGGCGTAGTACCATGTTTGGGCCGCGTCGCGTAGATGGTACGACGCGAGCCACGTCCGTGCCGAGACGGGCGTCATCTGCCCCCGGAAGAACCGCTCGCCGGTTTAGCCAGTTGAGGGGATCAACCGAGCCGTCGTACGTCGGAAACTCGAGCTTGTAGGGCTTGGGGCCTCCTGGAACGCCGCCCATCGCAAGGGCCGCAGCCAACCCCGGGTCGAGCCCTCCGGTGTGGGGGGCGGGGGCCGGCGGCGGCTGCTGGAAGAGCGGCCCGGTGACGCCGCCATACAGGACGCCGCTGGCCTGTGGCAGTGTCGGATTCGGCACCGCGGTCGTGGCGACCGTCGTGGCGTAGGTCGGCTCCGCTTGCGCCATCTGGACTTGCAGCCACGGCGGAAGTGGCGACGGGGAAGCAGGCCAGCGCAGCTGGCTGAGCGGCACCCCGGACGTCACCGTAACGGCCGAGGCCGGCGTGGTGGTCAGGGGCGGTGGTAGGGTCGGCGTCGGTAGCGGTGGTGGCGGCGGTTGTTGGAGCAGGCCCGCCCACGCAGAGCGCATGTCGCGCATGTCGCGCTGGATCTCGAGGACGACGGTGGCGAGGCCTTGCAACGTGAGGGGTTCCCCGTACGAGGACGAGGCATCGGCGATGGCGGAGTCGGCGGAGGGCGGCGCGGTGGGGGTGATCTACGGGTTGGTGGTGGCGGTGATCTGGGGAAGCGTGGCAGCGGTGGTGGGTAGAGGAGACGTCATCGTGGCACGGCAATCCGGTACAGTTGATAGGATTGCGGATCCTACCGGGATGTCACGGAGTCGGTATGGATGAGAGGGAGGAGTGCGGTCGGGGACCTCGACGGCGGCGGGCGGGGCGCCGTGGCGGGAGCGGCGTGCGCGGTGGAGAGGGAGGCGAGAGGAGGCGGCTAGGGTTTAGGAGGGGGGCTTCCCGATCTCCGGCTCCCTAAGGGAAGCCGGAATAATTATGATATTTATTCTTGATTTCTATTGAGCCTCATGGGCTGATTATAAAGGTTACATAAGGCTAGCACTTTTGTGACTAGGCAATATGGCGCTATTACAATTGACTCTAATATAAATAAATAGACTAAAGTGACTTGGGCCTCTAGCTTAACCACTAATGGGGCTCTTCCTTGCATATTGGATGCCGGTCATAACAGTAGCACCCTAATAAATATGCATGAAACACCCCATAAAACTCCATTGAGACTAGCCTTATACGGTAGTTCGGTTGGTCCGACTCCAAAACCATAGCCCAAGCCAAACACCGAATTGGACGAGCGAAAACCGAACCCGCAACCAAAAACCGAAAAAACCGACAATTCGGTGCGGTTCGGTTCGGTTCGCGGATTGCGGTTTAAATGTGCCCAGGCTGACTCCATGTCGTCGAGCAAGCCGAAGGCTTTGATGAGGGCTTGCGTCATGGAGACTCGGTGGGGCACCATGGCGTGCGTCTCGCCGTAGTCGGCGTAGGAGATGCGGGGGTCGTAGTAGCAGGACACGCTCTTCTGCTTCGTGACGCCGCCGTCGTCCTCGGCGCATGGCTGCGGCGGCGGCGTGTGCTCGCCAGTGGCGAACGTACGTGGACTTGTCGGGGTCAGTTGACCCCGATGACTTCCTACGAGCACGTGTAGATGTATTTTTTTCACCTTGGTTGACCCCGTTAAAAAAATTGCTGACCCCGGTGGCCTGGTAGTCCGCCAGCACAACAGCAGCCCAGCAATCCAATTTATGAGATGAAAAAGGCCAAGCCCACATACAGCCATCCGATTATACGAACATACGCATACAAATATAGCCGGTGGCTTGCCGCATCTATTCGTCTCCCTCCGTAGTCCATCTGATCCACAGCTACCCCGCCCGCCGCACACCGCCGCGAATACACGATATTCTACTCGGCGACTCCGAGAGACCAAGAGATTGCGGGATCATTGGATGATCGTACTTGCAGGGCAGAGGCAGATCCACATATCATGTCCGCTCTCCGGTAAACATGGCACGTAAGTAAATTACTGATTCAATCTACTTGGGTTCCTAAGGTTCCTTAATTGTGTGTTCAATATCTACATGCATTTTAAAGTCTGTTGATTGAATCTGAATAATTTGATAGGCAATTAAAGCATGATGGAACGTTTTTTGAAAAGGAAATTAACCCCATCAAGTGATAATTTTGATTAGTTGCTTACCAACATTGCTACTTTCGGTCTAAAAAATTCCTTTGCTGCAATTCAAAATTGAGAGTTTGATGGAATTGGCTAAGGCATATCTTGATGATTTTGACCCAAGCAACCTAGCTTATCGACCTTGATCTTTACATTGACAATATGCGAGCTGATGCGATTTGCCCAAGTGGCCACTATTTTTGTGCTTGGTAAAATGATGGTGGATACTATAGTTGATTAGGCAGCCCGTGACCCGCTGGTCCGGCCTGCGGCCCGCTGTTTTGGCCCGGCCCGAGCACAGCACGGCCCGGTGGTAACCACTATTGTAAATAGTTTTTTTTTTTGCTCAAATTATGTTATCGCTATATTTATCCATTATGAATGCATAGAGTTTGCAATATATATTTTTTTATGTATGGTGTTAGATTATTGTCAACTATAGCTACGGCTCCAAGTCTAGGTCGACCCCGGCGATGACTTTTCCTAGATTCGCCACTGGTGCTCGCTTCTTCGTTTCCCCATGGCGAATCCTACCTATCCTGTACGTGTCCCTGCTGGCAAAGAACGCCTGGGTTGTATTGATCGTACACGAGATGCTTAAATAGAAGATGTATGGAACTGAACCCGTAGTGGACTAGTAGTCGTCTCGGTGTCGAAACGCTCTCAGAGTTCAGACCGAGTAAGAAACGGCAAGAGGATTTTTTTTTGTTTTGTTTTGTTTTTTTTTTTTTTTGAGGAAAAGAAACGGCAAAAGTTGGTGGTGGCGCCGTGCTGACGTCGAACCAAATCATCATGACGTGTGGACTTCTTAATCCGGTCTCAGCAAAAGTTTCATCCAATTTTTATTTGCATTCAATAAGCTGTCACATACAAATTTTGATGATGTGACAACATGTTTAAGAGGAGGGAAGAAATGGGTTTCCTAAGGATAACACTCTCTTGATACGATTATTAGCTCTCTATAAGTTATGAAATTAAATGTCAATGAAACCATAGAGCGAAACTTTCATTATATATAATACGGCAGTCTTGAAAACAAAGCCATGAAACTCTCCACTAAGACAGGCCTTAATCGACTCTATTTGCTTATCAGCTAATTGGCTCGACCGACTCTATTTGTAAATAAAATATAATAAATAGGAAAAAAAAAATCTTTGTTTTAGATTAAAAATATTTATTTTAGATCTAATATTACATGTATGTTTCGTTGGATGCAACAAACCTATTCATTTTGGAACGTCATGATGATTTGTTGGATGCAACAAACTCTCCACTAAGATGGGCCTTAATCTTTGTCTTGTTGGATGCAACACACCCGAGACATGGCTCATCTTACAAAACCTCTACTACAGACTGCAGAGTAGAAAGAGTACAAGCCAGCAGCATACTGATAAACTGCGTCTTACTACATCCTATCTGTGCTGTGCATACGACAAAGATCCATTTAAGGTCTTACTACAGAGTAGCTTCGGCACACAAGTCTCGTTCCCAGTAAACCAAAACCATAGGCGGTCAAGGACTGGTTCATCCATGAATAGCAAGATCATCTTTTCACTTCTCCGACCCTGAAGCCTGTAAGACACAAAAAGATACTGACTTTTCGTAAGGTCATATTTGATACAAGGGATTATATAGTGTTTTTGGTAAGGAATCACATTTAACACATGGTTTCTCAGAAGGAACTAACACAAAAAAAAAGGTCAATCCAACTTGCCTAGTCAAATTGAAGAGATTAAACCATCCAGTAAAATACCGGTACAGTGTTTTCGAGCCAAGAAATACATTTTTTTCTTTTCACAAAACTGCAAATCGAGATCTGATTGGAACAAAGTGTATTACTACTCCATAAGAAGTGCACCTAGACCAACTTGCAACATGGAATTAAATAGGTTCTGTTGGCCCAAACTAAATAAATTGGGAGGAAATATGACGAGAGGGGAGAAGGGAGGAACCAATGGAGCTAAATAGTTCCTTTATTTGAAACTCACAATGGTCACATCTCTATCACATCTCATGCTCACCACATGAGGGGTACATGTCCTTTTATAGGACTTACAAACTGTCATACAAGAGCACAACTCATTGACAGCTACAAAATCAAATCCGATTTGGCTTTGATCTCCTTAGGGCTAAGACAATTCAACTTTACTACCTAATGCTAGCTAAGCATTAGCACAAAGAACAAGTCAATTTCCTTTTGACTTGAACAACTCATGTCATAGATGGATGTACTCCCTAGATACATCTACGCATTTCTTATGAAAAGATTATTTCCAACAGGTTCAAGTAGCTGCCTTAATTATTTACAACTACAACAAAGTTTTGATATTTTAATTTTTTTTAATTAGCCTTGTAGGGGGTACAACACAATTTGTCCATTTCCCTCTAATTCACAGCAATGAAAAGTGGATATTGAGCTTACTGCTCTAAGTGGAGCCTTAACATGCCTCGGTTGAGCAAACACAATCACAGCGAGCAAAGCAATAATACAGAAGGGCACCACGATACTAGATAATAGATAATAAGAAGCATTATGGACATGGATAATCATTAAATGGTAATAAACATTTACTAACAGTAGCACCAAGACACCAAATAAAACTCAAAAGTAGCATTGAAGGCTAGAACAATGTAGTAATGACTCAAAGCACCACCAAATCTGGAACATATACACAAACAAAGAGGTGAAAAGGTCCAATCTAAATTGATCAACGGGATAAGGACACCAGCTATCTGTACAAATGAGCAAGTAATTCAGCAAAAAGGATAGCAACTATATATAAGTAAAACAAAAAAGAACATACACCACAAGACTATTTTACATCTTAAATAAGTTCGTTTTTTTTTAGATAATGGATAAAATATCCGGCCTCTACATATCTTAAATAAGTTCGTAATAGCTATTGACCCCTATAAGCTCCAGATTCAATCACAGTGTACAATTTTCATATGAGCATCATGTAACATGAAAATTTAGTGATTGTTTTCAATGCATCTGCACCAGTCTATCATACTAAATTTCAAGGTCACATTCAATTTGACTTTGGAGATTCACAAAATAGAGTAATTTCTGGCATGAAGTAAAGTAAAAGGAAATAGCACTAGGGTAAACATATCAGTCAAAATCCTTTGTGCATCCACATGTCACACTTGTCTGCTTATGTTCTCTAGGGAGGGTGTGCCAACAATTCCAAATCCGATAATTTATTACATAACTGAATTTAGATAGGAAAATATCTAAAATGAAGGAAGATGGACTGTCACAAGATACACTCAATATAACTTCCTCATTCCTCTAGAGTAAGAAGTATACTGACGTAGTATTACTTTTCAAGTAACAATGACAGTTCACACAATTAAGCTTCAAATTAGCGTGAGAACTTCTTTGCCTGCTGAACGTTAAAATGTAACTTACATGTCATCAACTATCACTCCTCTTGATACTGATTATATTAGGAGGCATGCCACAGGCAATCAAGGTCTCCACAAGTTTGCCAACATTTTTAACATCCTTGCAGCAGCTGACTTCAACTCTTTTAAGATGCTCTGTAGTAATAAATTGTTCCACCAGACTGCCACTTTCATCCATTTTCCTTTTATATGTCAGCTCCTGCATCAAATACATTATACAAGTAACTTTGCTCAATCTTTTAGCCATGGTAAATTTTAGCAAGTTGCGAAGCATCATAAAATGCATATATTTCACAAAGCTAGAGTGAGTTCTAATAGTTATAAATTTGAAGAACGAGCTTCTCTAGGATTGGCGTGCGTTGGAGAAAGCAAATTAGTCCACGAACATCATAGCCAGCAAGGGCCACAACCCAACCATTGAGTACTAAAGTCTTTAACTTGGTAAATGGAGAGCACCAATTCAAATCTCGCTTGAAGTTATTCTGGGGTCAAGAAAAAAAAAAGCATCCTGTTAGACTTTAAATCAACAGTTTAAGAGCAGTTATGTAGTGAATATCTTGCTTTATAAGATTCACTTTACTGACACTGAAGCATTGTTACTTAAAGACATTGATTGACATGAGTCTCTAGATATCTTGAGACAACCAAACAGCTTTAGATGTCCATACTAAACATGATAATTTAGCATACAGTAGGTAGTAAAAATAAAAAAACATATTACAGTCTAAAGTTTATGAACATGAACGGTAAATAAATATTCGGCATAAAAGCGTCGGCGAAACTAAGCTTGCAGACAAGGAAAAAGTGCAAACATACCTCCGTAGACCAACACTCCGTTGTTTCCAACTGTAAACTTGTAGCATTGGATAGACCTCCAAGTACTACACATTTCTCACTGCCATAACAACCAATACATAGATCAAGGCCACAATAATCCCCAAGGTTGGTGTGCCTGAAACAATCCCTAGAGGAGTCATGGCGAAGTCTGACAAATGCTGTCACTAGCAATGGCATGCTTCCAAGGAAAGGAGTCAGTCCATTAGCACCCAGTCGAAGTGCACAAAGATTTGGGACAAAGATTTGTAGCCTCGTAGCATTATCAGAAAATTTACAGCCACTGATGCACAAACGCCTTATGGATTGGGATAACAGCTTGTGGGCAGAAATTCGGCAAGTAAGAATCTTAAGGTCCTCTAACAAAGGGCCGCGAGAAAAATCAATAGAGCAGCCATCCAGAAGACCACCACGAAGCTCTAGAGTCACCAAGTGCTGGGAGATGAGAGGCCCGTTGAATAGCCGTGGTGGGGGTTCCCTCAAAGAAACGACATGGACCCTGAGCACCCGAACTTTGCGCATCAGGGCGTATCGAATCCACATCTGGAGGTACCGAAACGGCTCCACACTGTCGGTAAAGGCATCAGATAGCATTTGAGGTTGATACGGAAAAGCCGTGAAATCGAACTCTTCCAGGGGCGTTTGGTCGCGGAAGAAGAGCAAGTGGTTAACAAACTTGTTGAACTCTGCCGCCGCCCAGCCGCCCCAGGACCAAGGATCGGTGACGCGCAGGACGGGCATGGACTTCCAGACCCCGCGCCACCGGCGGGCGAGCAAGCACGTCCGCACGGCCTCACGCGCCGGCAAGAAGGAGAGCACGCGGTGAATCGCCCTGTCCGGGAGGGCGCTGATGCGGTCCTCGTCGCTTTCCTTCTCCTCCGCACCCATCAGCTTGAGTTTCTTGTTGTCCCTCTCCGCAGCCATCAGCTTGAGTTTCTTGCTCTTCCTTCTTGGAGGCATTCCGTCGAACAGGGGGCGGGCAGCGATTCTGCAGGGGGCAGAAGAGGATTAATCGCCAAAGAACCAAAGAACGCCATGGAAATGGATGAGGCAAGGGAAGTTTTAGCAGACGCGTCATCTCACCTCGCTCGATTGAAGACCCTCTCGCCGGCCGCCGGCCGCCGCCGCTGCCGGCGCCGCCGTTGGGAACAAGACGACGATGGGAGCACGGGGCGGAACGGGGGAATGGATGTTTCTGGACGAAGAGGAACTAGCCGGTTACTGGGCCTTTTGCGAGGAACAAAAACTCTAAAATTGGCTCAGCCCACGAATCAATTTAATTTACTTATATCCTTGTGTGAGGCTTGTACATGTATGCCAAAAATAGCCCCGTCCTTCGAGCCCCTAAAAAGTTCGATCGTACCTGTGTATCCAACACAATCTTTGCTTTACTCTCCATACCATTCCGTCCACCCACAATGTAAAACTGCCATGAGAAAAGTCTAAAATGCCCTCAGATCTAAATAAAGTGGCATGTGGGCCCCATGTTTCATCCCTTTCCCCTCTTCTCCTCACCGTCTCCTCTCGTGCCTCCTCGCGGTCCCTTCGTCCTTCGCCGCGCCCTGCTACTCCACCTCCAGGCCTCTTGCTCGCTTCACGTCGGGGTGGAGCGGGGCGCTCGCAATGCTGGTGTCCAGGACGGCCAGCACATTCGTGGAAGGGGCCGCGACGTCAGGACCGGGAACAGCCCGCGTGGCCACAGGTTGGGGCAAGGTGCACACGGCCATGGAGGTAGGGTAGGGTGGCTTGCTCGCTCTCGATGTTGGTGGAGTTCCGGTGGTGCAGGGGCAGCGCGCTCCAGGAGACAAGCGCGGATGGGCGTGGAGCGCGCGGCCGGCATTGCAGGGGCGGCGCGCCCCCGGAGACGCGAATGGGTGCGGGGCGCAAGGCCGGCGGTGAGGCCCGCAGCCGCAAGCAAGTGGCGAGGCGCCGGGCGCGCGGCCGACGACGAGGCGTCCCTTCATCTCCTTCCTTTCATCGGGCGGCGGCGTCCCTTGATGAGAGGGCCACGACGAGTAGCGCCTAGAGCTCGCGGGCGGCGGGGCGCAAGGCCGGCGGTGAGGCCCGCAGCCGCAAGCAAGTGGCGAGGCGCCGGGCGCGCGGCCGACGACGAGGCGTCCCTTCATCTCCTTCCTTTCATCGGGCGGCGGCGTCCCTTGATGAGAGGGCCACGACGAATAGCGCCTAGAGCTCGCGGGCGGCGGGGCGCGTGGCCGGTGGTGGGACGCGATGCCGACAGTGGGGCGCGTGGCACGCGGCCGGGTGCAGGACGCACGTGGTGCGTGGACCGGGGCGGGACGTGAGGCCGGCGGTGGGAGGAGGAAGAATGTGCCCAGGCTAGCCCCATGACGCAGAGACAAAACCCTTTCCACGTATAGTGCAAAGGGTAGGATGGACATTTTATCAGCTTGGTTCCACCTGTCAAGGCACCCAAATGTCCAAAACGAAACAGTAGAAGCTCTGCCAAACAGTTTTTTAGGAGAAGTGATTCTCTGATTATTATCTCTTAAATGAACTAAGAGACTAGAAGCTTAAAAAAGTAGTTTTTTTCTTATTTTGTGGAGTGATTCTCTAACGTGATTTTGAGAATTTATCCTAAAAAATCACATAAATCACTTTCACACCCACATAGTCACGCACATGACCTGTCATGGTTTTAAATGGGGATGAAACTAATTTAGAATACGTACTAGTATACTGTGAACCTGCATAATTGTTGCAAATTATAGCTGTGACAAAAAAAAAAGATAAAATCATGAATTTTATCATGGATCTCCAAATTTCTAGGCAAGTTTTTTCAGGGAGACTGAAAAAGAGCTACAAAATCATCGGTCATGTATCATGTGTCGCCAATGAAAATGAAGCTTCACAAAGTGCTGACCCCTAGCCTGCCCAAAACAAGCTGATATCCCTACGCATTACATGATAGAACGAACAACAAAAGTCTTGCAAGACCATCAGGTATGGACATTAGTCAAAAGACGCTCCAAGTAGACGAGAGGTTCATCTTGCAAAACTACAACTGCAGAGTAGCGAAAAGCATATGTCGAACAGTGTGGTTAAATCTGGTCACATCCAAGTAGGAAATATAACCTATTCAAAGCTCCAATTTGTAAGCTTCAGCAAACTCTTCCATCCAAACCCAAGCCACAACTTTCTGGGTGCTCAAGAAAGAATGTACAGGCCTATTAACAGCAAACTCATCCTTGCGCATCCAGAAACTGAGGTCTGCACAAACATGAAAAATCATAATAGGTTATGATTCATATATGATATCAGGATTTTCAGTTGCTGGAAAAGGAAATTTACATTGTATGGGTGGAGCCTCGGTTTCTGTGCAGCAAAAGCCATGAATTAGTCAATTTCTAACTTAGAATAGATGCGGATCAGATGGACTACGGAGGGAGACGAATAGATGCGGCAAGCCACCGGCTATATTTGTATGCGTATGTTCGTATAATCGGATGGCTGTATGTGGGCTTGGCCTTTTTCATCTCATAAATTGGATTGCTGGGCTGCTGTTGTGCTGGCGGACTACCAGGCCACCGGGGTCAGCAATTTTTTTTAACGGGGTCAACCAAGGTGAAAAAAATACATCTACACGTGCTCGTAGGAAGTCATCGGGGTCAACTGACCCCGACAAGTCCACGTACGTTCGCCACTGTTTCTAAGTGCATGTCAAAAGGCATTCTGAAAAATGTCAGTAACTATTATTTTCAGGCTAAGTAACGGTAGTCTAGTTGCGAGATTTTTCTGAAGCTAGAATTTGCACAGATTGGAACGTTTTATGTGCCACTGGTACAGAACTTCACCTAGGCTGGCATGCAAGATGGACATATTTTAGTGAAACCTACTCTCAACAAGAATTTCAACCCAAATTTTATATTGCACGAGTAGCCTTGTGCCACTAACATACCATTTCGTCATTTCCCACCTAATTCATATCTACAGCAGATAATTTTCAAGCTTATTGTTTTAACTGAAACCTTATCAGATAACTCCTTCCTCTAGTGAATTAAGCACCCAGTGAGAACTAGGAATGGCAAAAATCACCAGCATCGGAGCAACAAACCACTGAGGACTCAGAGCACTAAAATAGTGAATAAAAACAAGTATCAAAGAGTTACATAAGCGATTATGGATTAAAAGCAGTACAAAACAAGTATCAAAGAAAAAGGAGGCACAAGAAGTCTGCGTGAAACCAGTGACTTCAAATAGAAAAGTACAAGTTGAACATAGAGAACCATTAAGTGGGGAAAATGTTGAAGCTAAATTACACACTGAAGTAAGCAAAACCATTTACTAATATGCTCCTAAAGGGAGAGAAAAGTTTATTGTAATGGACAGAAACTATGAAGCCACCACAACAAATTTATCACCAGACTTGATATCACATCTTAGACACATTTTGCAACAGTAGGAACCCTACATGCCCTAGAATAGTTTATAGAGGGGAAAAAATCAATGTGAAAGTTAGTTAAAATTTGATTCTGTTATTGATGTATCCACATTCCAATACTCGTCCAGCACTTAATTTCAAGTTCAAGTTCATTTCGTTAACAGAGATATATAACCACAGTAATTTCTGGGAAATGAAAATTAAAAAGGGAGGAAAATATAACTACAAAATTGTACAACAGCAAGCTCATGTTCAGATTAAAAAAACCAATTCGGAAACTAATAACATAACAACTCGCCTTTATTTCCTCTCTATAATACAATGATACGCAACTCTCCTATGTATTCGAGAAAAAAAAATAACATAACAGCTCTGTAAAGTTAAAAAACTATAAAAGGAATATATCGGCTGCTTCAGTTCAGATTAATAAAATTTATTCCCTAGACTAAATTGGTCTAAAGTGGAATTGTTTTCTTATTCAACGTGGATATTTCCAGAACTCTAGATATCTCGTCAAATATGTATATCTAGCCACCTCCATAAACCAATGCTAATAGTGTTGTTCAAATAATGCTAATAACATGCTCAGCTCAAAACTAGTGGGCAGAATGTAGTTCTGTAAAACCAAACACCTCTGTAGATGTCATTCATGATAATAGGTGCTAGCAAGCAAATGCGTCAGACCTAACGTAGCATAAGACCATTTCAGTCTTTTCCTTAGCAGACATCATGATTTCCACATGTTCAACCAACTCTAATATTTAAACATATACTTAATTCCTCCAAGAACTTCATGGCTCGCATTATAGCACATGAATTGTTGAATAAGTGCATATAGTAACATAAGAATTGTGGTGCATATTAGTATCTAACTTACATTGAATCAACTGCCGGGCTCCTGTAAACTGAATGTGATAGAAGTTATGCCACAGGCCTTCAACATTTTCTCGAACTTGCGAACCATTTCATCATCCTTTCTACATCTAACTTCAAATACTTTGAGGTGCTCAGATGGAAATTGTTGCACCAGACTGCAACTTTCTTCCATTTCAATTTCATAGTCATGATCCTGTATTATCAGATAAAATTATATTACCTAAATTAATCACGCAAGATAAGTTCAGAAAGGTGTCAACTAACATAAACTGCATATACGCAGTACATCACAAAGACATAGTGAGTTCATACGTCAGAAAGTTGAAGAATAAGCTTCTCGAGAATCGGAGCATGCTGGAGGATAACTTTTAGTGCACGAATGTCATGGCCCAACACACAATCACTGAGTATCAAAGTCTTTAACTTCTTAAATGCAGGGCACCATTTCAGATCTTGCTTGAAAATTGTCTGAGCAAAGGTTAAAACATATCTAATTAGACTTTCAAAGTTTTTTTTTTTTGAAATAAAGGCAGGAGCTCTGCCGCTCAATTAAGACGAAAGAATTTTAAGTACAAGCAGGGTAGCCAAACGTGGTGACGAACGCCACACGAGAGGTTGACCCACCCACACGACGCGGAAGGGAAATAAAACTGCCATGAGTCATCGTTGCCGAGCGTGGCAAAGCAGCCAGCAGCTCCGACTTCCCATGGTAGACCCAGACGAGCCTAAAGAAGACAAACAGGAGGCCCGAAGCGAGAGCCCTAAACAGGTTATCGTTGCCAAGCTCAAGACAAAGAGCAGCTCCGACTTCCTATCTTGATCCTCCGTCCGCCCCCGGCATTTGCCACACCTTCGAAGCCTCCCAGAAGACGAAGAAGGGGGTGGTTCACCTCGTGTCATCGTTGCCGAGCCACATCCCCTGACGCAGCAGCTCCGACTTCACACTGCAAGTCCCCCCCTCCACATGTAGACCGGGCGCCAAGAAGCAGGAGCATCAACCAAAGGCGACCACGTGGCTGAGACGAGATCCCAAAAGCGACGCCTTCAAGAAGGGCATGGCGTCGAGAACGCCACCGTCGCTCGTCCAAGATGGACCGGGCTTTCACCCGTGGAAGGCAGTGCCAGGGAACACGACGCCCTCAGCAGGGGATGCGGCGCCCATAGGCGTCACCGTCGCGAGGCTTTCGCCCAAGGAGTTCCCCAGCACAACGTCCGGCCAAGATCCCGAACCCTCGCATGTTGTCTTCGTCGTCGTCACTGCCCTGCCATCCCATCGAAACCCAACCAGAGGGGCATCGACGCGCCGGCTGCACGCAGCAGCCGCATAGCTGCGTCGGCCGCCACCCCCTCTGACCGAGCAACACGGAATCGGGCCTGCCCTGCCGCTCGCGTCACACTGCCGCACGACGATGCCGATGCCGGATGACGTCGCCGGCTCTGGCACCCGCACCCGACCATCGCCGTCGGTCGCGAGTGCCCCACCACGTGGGCGCCGCCCCCAGCCCAAAGGGCACCAAATCCAGCCGCTAGGGCCGACAAACCGGTGCCCCAAGCCGGCGCCGCCGCCTCAACCATGGCCACCGCCACCGGCGCCGCCCCCCGCCCTGTGGGCACCAGATCCAGCCTCCAGCGCACCGGATCTGGCCGCCCAGGCTCAAGAGCGGACCAGCACGGCGCCGCCATGTGAGGAGGAAGGGGACGACGTGGCCGTCGCCGCCACCAACAAGCGCCTGCCCGGGCTCCGACCGCCGCTGCCGCAGCTGTGGCCAGGCGGGCTCCGCCGAGCCCCACGCGGCTCAGGCGAGGCCGCGCCCAGCCAGCCTGCTGCAGCCCGCGCCGCCGCTCAGCCGAGAAAACGAGGAGAAGCCCCGCCGCCGCCATCCCGGCGAGCCACGCGGCCTTGCCGGCGGCCTGCTCCGGCGGCGGCGCGGCGGGGGAGGGGAGGGGAGAGGTGAGGTGGCGGCGCAGTGGTCGGGCCACCCGAGTCGCCCGCGTGGGAGGGGCGACGCGGGGGCGAGGGAGAAGGAGTTGCCCTTAATTAGACTTTCAAAGTGGAATTAATCAATAATAAACTGGAATATAAGATTCATCACACTGAGAAACCTCCTATACAAATATAGTATCTCTAAACATAGTCACATTCTTGAAACAACTCTGTCTACAGAATACCCATCAGGGACAGCTTCTTGAAACATTACAACTTACAAAACAAAAACAGAGAAAATGAAGAAGAAAGCATATAATCTTCTGTATAAAATACATCATTAACTGAAGAGGAATACTTGGTAGGGGTATAGATAGTTCAATTCTGTTTTTTAGAGGGTTTTCTTTACTGGCACAGAAATATAAATGTTCTTGGAAGTCCTGTAGAAATAAGCATGCATGAGCATCTAACTATTTTCAGATTCCAAATCCAAGATGAGCAGTCCCAAGAACATGGGCTGTAAACAGGTAATACTACACCCTGCAGACCAAGTAATCTTCATGGTTCCATTTGAGAAGACAGTTTTTTCTAAATATATATACTATGCCACTAGTGCTGCCTTAGTTTGCAGTTGTGCAGAACGGATATTAGAAGATAGCGTACAAATAAGCATACCATTTCAGATTTAGCTACCAACTCCAGATATGCAGCATTGGACAAACTTTCAAGAAGGGCACACGTTTGGCTGCCATCAAGATCCTTGACATCAGTAGTTGGAACAAGTCTGACAAGTCCTGTATCTAGCAGTGGCATGCTTTCAAGGAAAGGTGTCATGCCTCTGTTTCCATCCAGTTGAAGTGAGACAAGACTCGGCACAGAAATCCGTGTACGGATATCATGAGAAAAGTCACAGTTACAAACACGCAGGCGCCTTAGTGACTTGGAGACCATTCTTGGCGCCGAAATTCTGCAGTCATCCATCATAAGATCCTCCAACCTCTCACATCTTGAGAAATCCATAGAGCAGCTATCCAGCAGTACAGACCAAAGCTGCAGGGTCTTCAAGTTCTTGGCGATGAGAGGCACATTGACCAGCACTCTAGATTCAGCTACCAACTCCAAATATGCAGCATTGGACAAACTTTCAAGAAGGGCACATGTTTGCCTGCCATCAAGATCCTTGAGAGCCGTAGTCTGACCAACTCTGACAAGTCCTCTATCTAGCAGCGGCATTCTTTCAAGGAAAGGTGTCATGCCTCTGTTCCAATCGAGTTGAAGCGAGACAAGACTCGGCACACAAATCCGAGTACGGGTATCATGAGGAAAGTCACAGTAACAGGCACGCAGGCGCTTCAGTGACTTGGAGACCATTCTTGGGGCCGAAATCCTGCAGTCGTCCATCATAAGATCCTCCAACCTCTGGCATCTTGAGAAATCCATAGAGCAGCCATCCAGCAGTACAGACCAAAGCTGCAGGGTCCTCAACTGCTTGGCGATGAGAGGCACATGGGCTAGCACCATGGGTCTGGGTAAGGACATGCCGATGACCTTGAGCACCTGAACGTCGCACATGAAAGCGTGCCGGATCCACATGTCGACGTACCGGACAACCTCGTCGCTGTCCTCGTACTCGTCGGCGGCCTGTCGCATCTGGGGATGGAAGTAGGTGTAGAGCTCGAACTCCGGCAGAGGGGAGCGGCCGCGGGAGAGGAGCAGGCTGTTGACGAAGGCGTTGAAGTCCGCCGCGGAGGTCCACCTGCCGCCGCCGCCGGAGCCGGAGACGCGCAGGGCGGGCATCGACCTCCAGAGGACGCGCCAGGAGCGGGCGAGCACGCACGTGCGCACCGCCTCGTGCGGCGGCAGGAAGTAGAGCACGCGGTGAAGGTTCCCTTCCGGGAGGCTGCTGAGGAGGTCCCGCCCGCCGCCGGCCACCGCGGCCGTCGGGTTGAGTCTCTTTACCTTGCGGTTGCGGCGCCGAGGAGGAGGCATTCCGTCGAACAGGCGGTGGGCGCCGCGCCGGTGCTGCGGAAGGGGGAGCGAGTGAGATGCCAGAGAAAGAAACATCACGGAAATGGAGGGGATATGAGCACCTCCCACGCGTCGGCGTACCTCGCTCCTCCACTCGCCGGCCTCCGGTGGCCGCCGCTGCCGGGAAGAGCAAGCCAGGGCGGAGTGCCGGACTCAGATTCGGTGCCTTTGCTCTGGCACCATGGTTTACATCTGAAGGTCCTTGCCGCCATGGACGAGATGTACTGAGCAGACATGCTGCCACCATGGTTTTTGATGAACCCATGGTTAATGTAATTAGCATTAGAGTAGAAACCACTTCTCTTGTAAACATGACAGATTCTTTCTGTATTGATGTTTGTAGCAATCTAGAAATGAAAATGCAATCTGATCAGTGTGTATTAGCACCAAATTTTTCAGTGATGGCAAAACAAAAAAAAAAATCAGACTTGCAGAGAAACACTGATATTTCACAAGCACATAATTGGTACAGTTCAAGCACACTGGAGATTTGTGCGCTCCACTTCCAAAGCACAAGTTCACAAGTTCAAAATCATTCAAGCACCTTCAGGTGGTGTACCGATAAGTTATGCTATTCTTGAACCGAACATGTGCTTCTAGTGAAATTATATGGGCCATTTCAGATATACAATTAGGCCACAAAAGACTATAATTAGGCCTCAAAAGACTATAGTTAGCCCCGTCCAAAATGCTATCTAACCAACCTATGCACACTAGAACTGAAGGTTTTCTTCGCCGCCTCAAAAGACTATAGTTAGCCCTGTCCAAAATGCTATCTAACCAACCTATGCACACTAGAATTGAAGGTTTTCTTCGCCACAAGTTGGAGCTGCTATGAGTTGAGTAAAACTGCCAAGGACATTGTAATCTTGAGAATCCAGAATTTCATCTTTGTTGCTGCCATCATTTTGCAATTCTAATTGGCGATGTACAGCATCATTTTTGGTTTTTGTCTGCAAATAAAAACTGAACCAATTAGTTTTTGATTGGAATGACAACAACATCCATACATTATGTAGGCTTGCAAGTTTGCAATATACCTTTGTTCCTTTTTTTCTTTGGTATGGCAGATTTTGGTGGTATGGCAGATTTTGCTTGCTTGCGCCGCACCTTGTATCGAAACTTATCCATCCAAGTCTTCTTTCTCTTCGAATTCTTTGACCGAACCTCCTTTTTCTTTAGTTTTGCAGCCCTAAGCAAATCATCTCTTTGGTTCACATTTGGGTCATCATTTTCTTGTTCATTTGTTGGTTTTTCATTCATAGCACAAAGGGTTACATTAAGTTTATCTTCAACTTGTGTGCAAAGGCAATCAAGAGCATTGTCGATCAACAAGCAACATTCTAAAGAGTCGACACTTTATATGCCAAATTGTGGAATTTAAGAGACATAGACTTGAATCGAAGTTGAGCTTCCGAGTTTTGGGTTTTCTATCACATTTCTTCCTTGCTTGTCTTGAATACTTCCATTGCGCGCTTCTCTAGTCCATCTCTTCAAGATGTAATTTGTTGGCAACATCTTTATATTCATTAAATCAAGAACTTTTAGACCATGTGCACATAATATTCCTGTCCTGTTGAACATTCGACAGCTACAACAAACTGTCTGGTTTAAAGGGTCACCTGTTACCATGCGCTCCTCCTCAAATGTTAGATCCCCATGGAGACTCCCAACAGCAATAGCATATTTGTTGTCTCCTAATACTCTTGTACATGCAGATCTTTCATATTCACTTTGAAAAGCTTCAAAAATAACCGGAGTGTATACCTCACTTGCTTGCACCAACATAGGAGTGCACATCAGCCTTCTTGGTATGTTCTTCCTTGCCTCAAATTCAGATTCTAGCTCCGTAGTTCTTTTGTCTTCCACTTTGCCCTCTCAAAGTGCTTTAAAATCGAATGATGTCAAAATCTGATTTCAAATGGTTCTTCAAGGCATTGTTGAAACTCTCACTTAGTTGTGTGCTTCTCACTCCCAAACTAAAAACATCTCGCATATAACATTCAGCCCACTTTTCTTTCACCTTATAGATACTATCCAACCAAGTTTGCTTCGCACTTTTGTTCTCATAATGTCAAACGCTTCTTCAAATGACTCCTTGTCCTCATAGGCAAACATACAAGCACCAAAATCAGAGAGGACAGTAGTTTCTTTTTCATCCTGGCCACCCTCACCCTCTTCTTCTTCTTCTTCTTCTTCTTCTTGGCTTTTCACTGGTAAATGTTTGAGGGCATTTTGCATTATGTGAAATATGCACAACCCATGATATGATTCAGTGAATACATTTTTTATTGCTTTTCCCATAGCTGCATCTTGATCTGTATAAATAGTTCTAGGTTGCTTGCCACTGTGAGCTACTAGAAAGGTTTCAAAGAGCCATGTAAATGAGTCTTCGTTTCATCGAAGAGAATTGCAGCACCAAAAATAGTGGTTTCTCTAAAATGATTGAGCCCAAGAAAGACGCCAAATGGTCGGTATTCTTTGTTTGTGCCAAAAGTAGTGTCAAATGTGATAACATCACCAAAATATGCATAGTCAAGGATCATTTTGGCATCAGCCCAAAATATGTTGGTTATATGCTCATTACAGTCCACTTGCAAAGCATATTGGAATGATGGATTTTCGAGATCTTGTCATGAAAATATTTCAACATACTACCAGCTTGTCCAAAAGCTAACTCCCTCTGCCTCGTGCTCTGTAAATAATTTTTGTGGTCACGACAAGTGTAACTAAGGTTAAATGGCCCTCCAACTTGACGGATAGCCAACTCATGGGCAGCTTTTGGCCTAATTCCGAATCATCGGCGGTCTCGATTTCAAAAGCCTGTAGTTCTGAAATTTTCCTTTGTGATGCCATCAAGTGTCGAGTTTCGGGCAAGTGAAGGAGATGATTGTGTTCAAGGACAACATCATTGACTTCATAATTTCCTGCCCCTCGATCCAGTGTAATTGTCATTCGTGCTTTGCAGCATGTTCTTGTTTCAGCTCTGAAACACTTTGTCACATGCTCTCTGTTCGCTTTCCTTCGATGACCTTCATTGGCACAAACAAATCTGCATGAAGTCACCTTCCCATCAAATTTGCTTGAATTGCAGTATCTTTTTCTCACATCAAAGCCTGTATGACCCCCATATGCCACCCAAAACAGCCAAGCTTCATCTTGATTTCGAAACCTCAAACCAACATGAGGTGTTCTCTTGTCAAGTTCTGCCATTGCCTTCAATATCTAACCCAATTTTCCTTGTCAAATTCTGTCACCAAGAACAAAATTTACAGAAAACAATTACTACCACATGATTGCAGATTTCCAATTTTTATCAAGCTAAACATTTACCGTAAACAATAAGTAGTACATAGATGCACAATAAATGGACTAATGTGATTTTGGTAAACTAATCAAAATCAGTCAATAGCATCCCAACCTCATAGCAGCATTAGGTCTGTTACAATCTGACAGAAAACTTAAGAATGGGCGTATTCTGAATCTGATGGCAGCGAAGCAACTCACAAGGATGGTTCTTGTCGATGATGTCCCTGCAGCTGCAGGGCCCCTGGAAGACGTCCCTATGGAGGATGTTCGACTGCTCAGTGCTCCTTGTCCTGTACGCAGCTTGGCCCTTCAGATTGGCAGTGACGGGAAGCGGGGAAGTCTCGACTCCTGCAGCAGTGGGAGTCTGATGTGGCACGCAGGAAGCCGGCGTAGCGCGCGGGGGTCGCCGGGCAAAGCAGCGCGTGGGAGGCCGGCGTGGCGGCGGTCGCCCGGCAGCGCAGAGCGCGCGGGAGACCGGCGCAGAGCGCGCGCAAATGAGGCGCCGCTCCCGCTCCCGCGTCCCTCTTTCCATGGGAAAAGCTAAAAGATGCGCTAATTTGCTGAGAGCCGATAGATGCTCTTTGAACGGTGGATGAAGTACCGAAAGGTACGCCGTGCCTTGCCAGAGTAAAGGCACCCAATCTGAGTCCGGAGTGCCTTGCCGGAGACGACGAGGCGAGAACCGCCTTGGAAGAGGAGCGCAACGGTTTGCTTCTTTTTCTTTTTTTTTTCTTTTTTTTTTGGGGTTCGTCGCGTCGCGCCTGGCTATTAGCTGGGGCCCACCAGTGTTGTGCAAATTTTGAGCTCCAGTACTATACCACCGTAACAAGGAAAAAAATACGTGTTGCAAACTGGGTCATAAATATAAACATGTAATGTAAATTATTTTAGAAATTGTACTATGGCCATTTATTTTAAAAAAAATAAACTTGGAACATGCACAGTACACCATATATATTCGTATGCAATAGTTGAGATAAAAACTTAATAAATTAGAAAAATTCATCATACAAAAATACTAAATACCATGTGCATGTGCACTTGTACAATATAAAAATTCCTAGGTTGCTATGTCTTATTCTCCAAATACATTTGAAATTTATCATTTTTGTATCAATTAGTGTTTCTAGTTTTTGTTTGCATCTCAATTTTACTAAATGAGTACATACATACATGCATGCATGATATATGGATGTACCAAGTTTTATTTAAAACTACCAAAGTACATTTTTCAAATGGTTTGCATGTTTGCACCATATATTTTGCTAAGTAAAGCGTGATAATTTAAGATGTGTCAAAGCTTATTTGGGAGAACTCCAACGGTTCTAGATCTATAAAAATCAGCTCCACTTGAATATTTGTTTTAGATTCTTATAGGCTTTAGCCCTTTCATTGGTACTCTATTCTTTTCTGTTTTTATGGTGAAATTACATTGGTACATGTAAGAATTTAATGGCAACTTCAGACTCCGAAATGTCCATTATGTTTGCCATAATAAAATTGCATCAACCGTTTACTTCTCCTATATTTTTAGAGATATTAATATTAATGTGAATGTACTTTTGCTCTTTCTTAGAAATAACATATAGTGGCAGACTTCAAATTTTAGTTTATATTAGACCTTTAGCTTAAATTTCTATGTATGGACATTTGCATTTATGTTGAGTTATTGACATGGATAGGTGAATTATGTATCTTATGTATTGTCTGATTTTCTTTTATTGCATCAGCATTGGATCCTCATCTTATATTGACATAGTGTATTTGTGTTGTTTTCATTACAATAATAAATAAATAAATAAATAACTACGATATACATTCAAAACCTACATCAATCGATCGCTCACGTATATAAGATATGTCAAAAAGAATCTAGTATGCAACCTTCCAAGCAGTGGCGAATCTAGGAAAAGTCATCGCCGGGGTCGACCTAGACTTGGAGCCGTAGCTATAGTTGACAATAATCTAACACCATACATAAAAAAATTATATATTGCAAACTCTATGCATTCATACATGGATAAATGTAGCGATAACATAATTTGAGCAAAAAAAAACTATTTACAATAGTGGATACCACCGGGCCGTGTCGTGCCCGGGCCGGGCCAAAACAATGGGGCCGTAGGCCGGACCAGCGGGTCACAGGCTGCCTAATCAACTATAGTATCCACCATCATTTTACCAAGCACAAAAATAGTGACCACTTGGGCAAATCGCATCAGCTCGCATATTGTCAATGTAAAGATCAAGGTTGACAAGCTAGGTTGCTTAGATCAAAATCATCAAGATATGCCTTAGCCAATTCCATCAAACTCTCAATTTTGAATTGCAGCAAAGGAATTTTTTGGACCGAAAGTAGCAATGTTGGTAAGCAACTAATCAAAATTATCACTTGATGGGGTTAATTTCCTTTTCAAAAAACGTTCCATCATGCTTTAATTGCCTATCAAATTATTCAGATTCAATCAACAGACTTTAAAATGCATGTAGATATTGAACACACAATTAAGGAACCTTAGGAACCCAAGTAGATTGAATCAGTAATTTACTTACGTGCCATGTTTACCGGAGAGCGGACATGATATGTGGATCTGCCTCTGCCCTGCAAGTACGATCATCCAATGATCCCGCAATCTCTTGGTCTCTCGGAGTCGCCGAGTAGAATATCGTGTATTCGCGGCGGTGTGCGGCGGGCGGGGTAGCTGTGGATCAGATGGACTACGGAGGGAGACGAATAGATGCGGCAAGCCACCGGCTATATTTGTATGCGTATGTTCGTATAATCGGATGGCTGTATGTGGGCTTGGCCTTTTTCATCTCATAAATTGGATTGCTGGGCTGCTGTTGTGCTGGCGGACTACCAGGCCACCGGGGTCAGCAATTTTTTTTAACGGGGTCAACCAAGGTGAAAAAAATACATCTACACGTGCTCGTAGGAAGTCATCGGGGTCAACTGACCCCGACAAGTCCACGTACGTTCGCCACTGCTTCCAAGGGCATAAGTGGACATTCCCACTAAAATATGCATTTTCTAGATCTAGAGCTGCACTGCAAGCCCAACAGGTTTCTCAGCTCTATGGTGGGAATATGTCCAGATTTTATGATAGAGCTTCGCCATGGTCTCTCGATCTAGTTTTAGAGCTAGAGCTATCCTAAAAAGCCTTTTGATAGTGTGTTTGTTTTGTGAAGTGATCCTAAGAAAAGTTAACTGACCTGGTCCGATGGTTTAGCTCTGCAATGAAATGAACTAGATCTATGATGCAAACCAAAGGACATATTATATTACTAAATGCTCGAATATAATGTAGGATAGAATTATTTCGGATGGTGTCATGATGCAAACCAAACCTATTGTGAAACTATTTTGCATAATATACACAATAATGGTAATATTTTAGCGACAATACATATGGATTTTGAACAAACACAAATAGATGCTCCAGTCTTATTCATCATGTTCATTGGTTGTTGACTTCGTGTGTGGCATTTCCTCTATCCCCACTCCATGAGGATGAGGGCATACAAATTTGGACAAACACAAATAGATGTAGACTAGTTGGTTTAATGCTACCTTTGGATCCAAGCCGATTGCAAAAGCTAGCTTCTAAAAGCTAGATTCATATTTGTTGAGGTTGTTTGGATTCATAACCTCTAAAATCTAGCTTATAGCAATGTAAGTGTAAAATTACCAAAATGCTCTTACTTTTGTTACAAAGTGCGTAAAGGGGAAAATGGGGAGGGGTAGATTCATCTTTTACCATCTAGAAGCTAGGATTGGATCAGCTTGTTACAATGTAAAATCAGTTTAGGCCATCCTCAGTGGGGATTTCACGGCTAAGTCTTCCTTTCCTCTCTCAGAAATTCCAGTATGTTTGAATGAGATTCTTACCATGTGTTTGGTTGGAGGGTTGGGACCAACCCGGATGGGTTGGACCCATTTTTTGGGTGTTTGGATGGAGGTTGGGGAAGAGATGGGTTGGACCCCAAGGGAATATTCGCTGTTTATGCGGGTTGGGCTCGTCCGCCGAAATCTGGCGAGCGGAGCGAACCCGCCTGTAAGGTCCTAGATGGCTAGAGGGGGGTGAATAGCCTATAAAAATTTCTACAAACTCACTAAGCAAACTTCGTTAGATACACAAACGGCGGAAAGCAAGTTTTGCTTAGCCTACTAGATGTTGCAAGCCTCCTATCCAAACAATTCTAGTAGGTGATCACTAGCACAAACAATAGCTACCACTAGTGATCAAGAGTTCTACCCACGGGATTTAATCTACACAAGGAGTGGTTCCCGACCGACCACACAAGCAATTCTACTTTGCAAGAAAGTAATCAAAGTAATACAAGATAGGGTAGGAGCGTGTTATACCAACGCGTAGAGTCGAGGTTGACAATCACCAATAAGATGAACAATCAATCACAATCGGCAACACACAAAGGATGATGACCAATCACCGGGAGACAAGATGAACACAATGATTTATCCCCGGATGTTCACTTGGGCACCGCCAAGCTACGTCACCCGTTGTGTCGACCAACACCTAGATGGTTCCTCGGTGTGACCCTCAAGTCACTAGCCCCTCAAGGCTCGCCCCGCAAGGCACCGCAAGACACCACTCTCAAGCGAGGTACTCAACGACACGCGCAATCCACTAGGATGCTCTTCGTGATCCCCACGAGGTGAGCTCAAACCTCTCACAAGCAACCGGAGGTGGCCAAGAACAATCACCTTCTCTTGCCAACGCCTCCAACAATCTCCAAGCCGGCTAGGAGCGGTACTCTCCAAGAGTAACAAGAAATCCACCGGCGAAACCACCCACAAGTGCCACTAGATGCCCTCAAGCAATGCAATGCACTAGGTGATCTTTCAATCTCACTTTGGATTCACAATCAAGCAAGAGAGATGAGAGGGAGAGTGTTTTCTTCAGCTCAAAGGATGAATGAATGAGTTGGGAGAGCCAAGAGAGGGAGCCAAGCCCGGCCTCCCATCTATTTATAGACCCAACACTTCAAACTAGCCGTTACCCCCTCGGGCGCAAATTCAACTGCGCCGGACGCGTCCGCCGCAGCCGCCGGACGCGTCCGCGCCTCGGCGCCAGCGCGCGCGCCAGTACGACCGTTGGCGCCGCGGCCAACCACGTGCCGCCACGTCGGCGTCCGGCGCTCGCCGTTGCGCGTCCGGCGCCCGCGTCCGCTCGCAACGCCGCGCTCTGGAACTTTCTGTTCCGAGTCCGGCGTGCGCCGGACGCGGCACCTGCGCGTCCGCCGCCGTCTGTCAGAACCCCTGCGCCGCGCCGAGCCGCAACACGCGCCGGACGCGACACGACCGCTTCGCGTCCGCCGCGCGTCCGGCCCGCGTCCGGCCCGACGCCGGCCGAACGGCCGAAAACCGAACTTTCGGTCGGCGTCCGCCGCCCGCCGGACGCGTCCGCCCGGCGTCCGGCGCCTCGCCGGCGCAGCCTCCGTCTTTCGTCGCCGTGTCGTGACACCAACTTCTCCAACATGCTATCCAACAAGTATACCAACTTGATCATCAGAGATAGCATGATTTCAACCAAATTTTGCATCCGGCGCAATAGAAAATATGCATCCATTTTTCTCGAAAGCGCCGAATCCCGCCGAGGGGACCCAAACCCATCTCTACCCTGCAAGCCACAGCGCGCCCAAACGCCACCTTTGTAAATGTGCCAACACCACCAAGTGTACAACTCCATGTGCTTGTGTGTTAGCTTTTCACAATCATTTCCCAAAGGTTAGGCTAGCTCACTAGGCCCTATATGCAATGCACTTCATGAATTCACCTAGTGGCACCCGTGCGTCGAATAGCCGATAAGACTTCCCCTCTTAATAGTGCGGCTATCGATCCTAAACCACTCACACCCTCTATGGTGTCTTGAGTGCAAAAACAAAATGGCCCTATCGGTTATACCTTTGCCTTGAGCCCATTTTGTTCCTCCAAATGATATGAACACTTCACACCATCATGTGACCGTCTCGATCCATCGACCTCGACTTTACTTGCCCTTCACCGTGCATCGGTCCATCGGCGCCTAGTCTTGCCCGAGCTTCACCATCGCATGGTCCTTCACTCCGAAGCCTCGACTAGCCCTTCACCTTCAACACCGGTCCATGGAGCCAAGCATCGTCTTGATCTTCATCTTTGATCACATGACACGTGTCATGCTTCTTATTCAATATGCTCATCATGTGGACAACCTTTCTCTAGATCAACCACTTAGATAAACAAGGTTAGTCCTAGGTTTCATCAATTAGCCAAAAACAAACTAGGGACTTTCACCGCCCGGGTTCCGTCCTCGAGCGTCTCCTCCGTCATCCTCCCGTCTCCGCCGCGCCGCCTGCAGCTGCGCCACCACGCCGTCCCGTCCCCGACCCTCGACCGCGGCGTGCCGGCGGCGGCTCACGCATGCGGGGGAGCTCGCCCCGGCGGAGCTCGGCCCGGCGGCGGCTCTCGCCCGCGGCCGAGCTCGGCATGGCGGCGGAGCTCGCCCGGCGGAGCTCGGCCGGCGGCGGCTCGCCCGGCGGCGGAGCTCGCCCGGCGGCGAGCTCGGCCGGCGGCGGACTCGCCCGGGCGGTGCTCGGCCCCGGGCCGGCGGAGCACGCCCGGGTGAGCTCTCCGCCCGGCGGCGGAGCTCGCCCGGCGGAGGCTCTCGCCCGCGGGCCGGAGCACCTCCTCGGCCCCGTGAGGAAGAAGATAAGAGGAAAAAAAGAACGGAATTTTATTACACTTTTCGGATTCTTTTGCAAAAGTCGCATGACTCATAGGTTCCGCGGATATGTCCTTGGCTGATTTTCGGAAAGATCAGGGGCCTTGGTGCAAAGTGTTTGTCCTTTTGTGGTTTAACGCTGTTATCTCACCATCCAACCCCTGTTTCCAATTCATTCAACCAAACGCTGGACGGTTGGTTCCATCCCCAAAATCAGAGGTCCAACCAAACACTGGACGGGTTGGCTCCGTCTCAAAAACCTTGGATCCATTCCAACCCACTAGTCCCGCAACCAAACACAGATTCTAAGATTTTTTATCCAGCATTCTCAGAAACTGTTCCAACCAAAGGGGACATCCATTTGGACGTCAGGTGGCGGAGTCAAAAATAAAAGGCCACCTAGGATATTTCATTCCCTCTATCAATGTTTTTCTTAAAAAAAATACCTCATGCAAGCATCATTGAAGTGTCAAAAAAAAAAGAAAAAAAAAAAGAAGCCAAGCTTTCTGACGAGCACATGCCGCCGCATCCCCATTCTGCTTCCCCCCCTCCGACCAAGAAACCCCCGCCTGCCTGCCTCCGTCAGCGCCGGAGCGGCGCAGCCCCGCAGTAGGGCGCCTCGCCTGCGCGATCCAGCAGCTACGCGTCGCGGCCCAGCATTAGGTCCGCCGCCTGCGGCCATCTTCCTCGGGCGGGAGGGATCTCGCATTCCTGCATCCCCGCACCCTCGCACGACAACTGCAGCAGTGCCGGGCCGGCTCCCCCGGATCCCCGGCCGTCGGCACACTCTCCGGCGGCGGCGCTACTCCCCCCCACAGCAACGCCGCCCTGGCCGCACCCCCATCTCCCTCACGCGACACCTAATCCCGACACAGACTCTGTTCTTGGCTTTCTCTGGGCACGCTTTTGACCGGAGACCGGAGGGATGACAGAAGCCAAGACTCCGTGAAGGTGGGTGGTTACTCTGGACCGGGTGATTCGAGCATTTCTATCTCCTTCCCGCTCGCCACTTCTCAAGTTCTTGCATGCGTATGTGTCCTGCAGCCTCCACCCTCCGGCGCCCACAACCTGTTCGACGGAATGGCTCCCTGGAGCAGATCCAAGAAAGCACCGGGGTCCGGCGGCGAGGACCGGATCAGCGCGCTGCCGGACGCCGTCCTCCAGCACGTGCTCGGCTTCCTGCCGGCCAACGAGGCGGTGAGGACGTGCGTGCTGGCCTCGCGCTGGCGCCACCTATGGAGGTCTTTGGGCCGCCTGCGCATAGTCTCTTCCATGCCCGAGAGGTTATTAAGCATCAAACATCTTATTGAGTGCGTCCAGCATTTCAATGAGTTTGTGAACTGCCTCCTTCTGCGCCGAGAACCAAGCCTGGCCTTAGATGAGGTTGAGTTTTCAGTTGACCAGATCTTTTGCCACTATTACACGAACGTGAATAGTTGGATCCGGCATGCTCTGCAGTGCCGAGCTTCTGTCCTCTCTGCTAGTGTAGCTACTGCTAACCTTTATCCAGTGCGCAGATTGGATGGTGCTGTCTCCATGCTTCACTTTAATAAACCTGTTATTCTAGACGGCCCCGCTCTGCACTCTCAGCATTTGGCAAAATTGGAGCTGGCTAATGTGCTTTTGGATAGCAACTTTCTTGATTTTTCTGCCTGCCCTGCTTTACTGGATCTAACCATAACAAGGTCTCAGATCAACACTCATAACATCATTTCCCAGTCCGTGAAGCGCCTGACCATCAGTCAATGTCATATGGATGGTGATACCCGGATCCATGTTTCTGTTCCTAACTTGGTTTGGCTGCACCTCCATTCTGAGGGTATTCATGCTCCTATAGTTGAAAGAATGCCATCACTAGATACCGCCTTTGTCAAGCTTGCCGACTTCTCAGCGGAAGAGTGTACTGATGGATATTGGGGGGAATATTGTGGTGCCTGCAATTCTTGTCTTGGTCATGATGACTATAGCGGTCGATCTCTACTTCTTCGAAGTTTGTCAAGAGCTAAGAACTTGGAATTGATTGCTCAACGTGGAATGGTATTACACATTTTTCCATCTTCAATCCTACCTCCATCTGTGTTCTTTGTCACTCATTGTCTACAACCTTCTTTGTATGTTAATAATTATACCACATACATTTAACACACAGTGCAATAAGATTTTCTTATTGTTATGCTCTTTGCTCCACCTGGATGGTATTCAGAGTCATATTGTTGCTCTTTGCTCGACCTGGATGGTATTCACAGCCCTGAGATCTTGATTCTTATTGTACATTTCTTTTCCGTTGTTCTCTTCATTCAGTATATATGCACTCATATTTCTATGTTAATGACTTGACATTTAGGACTTCACATGCAATGCAATCAGATTTGCTTTTGCATAATTATCTTCGACGGGCACAAATGAGGAAATTTACTTAACCTGTACTTTTTTCCTTTTAAAAACTGTATCTGTTAATTAGGTTCTGTTTCTAACATAATTCTGGTAAAGGATGTAATGTGGCATTGCTACAACTATTTTTTTTAGCTTACCCATTGTATGAACTGTGTAGTAATTTAGTTTTGCATCATCAATATATGGACATTACAATGTGAATTGCATGCCATGTGCTATATACCTGTGACTTTTAAAATGGACCTTCAATTGTCTTACTATTTTTGCTATTTGCTTAGCCTATTTTCTACAGAGACTTGAAGTGTTGCCGGAGCCCTGCATTTACTAAGTTAAAGACATTACTACTGAATGAGTGGTGTGTTGCTATTGGCCTATATGCGCTTGCTTGCATTCTTGAGCATTCACCTGTTCTTGAGAAGCTGACCCTTCAACTAGCTAAGGTGTACCCTTTTTTTTTCTCTTTTACAATACATGTCACATAATTAATTGATCACCGTGGGTGCCTCTGTATGCACGATAGTCTGATGTTTGGTACATATTTTATTTTGTACAGGGACCAGCTGGCACATTAATGGAATTAGAAGAAATCTATATTCCCCCAGAGCAACTACCTGCAATATCTGAACACCTTTCTGTAGTTGAAATCAAGTGTGGAGAGGTTGATGGGAGGGTTTGCATGATTCTAATGTTCCTGAGTAGATTTGGTAGACAAATTAAGATCACACCAGACAGCAGGCCTTCAACATGTAAGTTTACAGTACAAGTCTTTGCCTTTTCCGTAAGTCTAAATATAAGTTCAGGCAGTTGTGTTCTTTACTATGAGCTGGGGCTAAATGGGTCTGGTGTCGTTTCATAGCTTGAGAAACTAATTACTAAATTTTTTAAACAGACTTTTTTCTCAGTTTCATGTTTATAGAACAAATACACAGATTTGGAGAAACTGAATTAGACTGTGCTGGCTTGTTTTGACATGTTACTGAACTAGACGATTTCTATCTCATCTCACTTGCTTTGTTCAATTTTGTGCAGCTTTCAGTTTCGAGTAGGGTCAGAGACTCTGGGATGTTTGGTGGACCTACTACCAGTAATTGACAATTTGGGCTGAAGTTTGCCACCTTTTGTGAGAAAATCTTATTAACTATGTCGGCTGTAGCAGTATCAACTGCGTATAATTGTTGAAGCCATCTAGCTGGACCTTAGTCTGTAGCATTATTTATCGTGCTACTCTTTCACTCTGTTACTGTGATGTTCTTAGCTTCCTGGACTCTTCAGTCTACTTTGCTGTAATGAGTGGAACTGGTGCATATGATGTTGCCCATGTGGTATGTTAGTTGGACCTGGTTTGTAGAATTATTATTTCTATCATGTGACCATGCTGAAAATATTTTTAATGTTGCTCAAATCGTCACATCGATATCCTGTCTAAACTGCCTGAGATGCATTGCACATGTTCCTGAACTGACCTACTGGGTCAAATATGGCTTTAGTTTCAGCTTGAGATGCTGATGGTAATTTCCCTTGATATGGTATTTGCCAAGAAAGCTTAGTAGCCATACCAAGGTATCATTGTTGTGTGAATTAGGACATGTGAGAAATGGAGCCAAGAACACGATGCATGCTCAGCTCACTCTTTGGTACCTGATATATTGCAACTTAAAAGCCGGAGTACTGTGCTAGGGGAAGCTCTGAGCGAGCATGCATTGGTACAATTGGTTGAAATTGTGTACTACTCAGCTTTTGTCAATTTTGTGGCAAGAATCTGTTTACACCTGGGAGGATACCATTGCAAGTTTGAAACTGCTTAATGGTTGATAACTTTGGGTTGTGCAATGTAGGACGATCACCTGAACTGTTGATGTTCAATTCAAGTGATCAGTTCATAGAGTGTGCTAGGCGCATCTGAATTTTGGAATTGTCCTACCTCATCTCAGGTACAGAGGTACCGTGACACAACATGGTGGTATTTTGCTTGATTTTGTTGGCAGCTTCGTGTATCACGGATGCAGTGTCTGGGTATCACTTATGTCAGAGGAGAGTCAGTTACCAACAATTCAGAGCGACTAAAGGGTCTCGCACACCATGGGATATCCAGGCTGTGGGTTTCAGATTGTTCTGTTTCAGTGCTCATATATGATGATCCATTGAGAGGTCTAGTGTTGGCCTGGGAAGTGACACATCTTGCGAAGCGGCGGTCGCCATTGGCAAGGAGATCCCGGATGACATACCGTAGCACGGGTGCCAAAACTACTACAAGAGCCAGGGGTACCGGCTCCATTATCGCAACGAAGGTAGCAAACATAATAACAATGGAGAAAGTCATGAACCACCTGGATCTCAGCTCATGGCAAGTAAAATAAAATAAAAGGAAGAAATCTTTCTCCGCAGTCGCTCGCTCACCTTTGCATGCATGCTAATTTCTAATGATTTTATTTGTGCCCCTCGGCTAGCAGTCGAACCATGTTTGAGAAACAGTTCTAGGACTCAGCCCAAAAGGAATGAATTTCAGCAAAATTCATCCTTTTCGGTCCGACCCAAGATAAATATGAACCTGCCAATTATTTTGGCCAGATTCAGATTTTTTAGCCCATTTCAAAGGTCTAGCAACTGTTACAAATATCTTTTGTACCGGATGATCTCATCCTAACCACCTGATAGGTTACTTCTCAGTGAAGTCTCAACCGTACAAGTAGGAGTTCCTTCCCGCATGTTGCATGCACGGGAACTTCTCACAACCACAGGACGCGGGACTTGACAGTAAAGTTCCCTCCCGGAACCTCCTCTTATCCTCTATATATGTAACATCAATGATCAATGAGAATACAACTGGTTCACTCTATTCCCTGTGTCTCTCTCTTTTACATTTACGCGAATTACTCGCAACACGTTATCAGCACCTTCGCTCTCCATTATCAGCACCTTCGCTCTCCACCACAACAAGGATAGCTCAATCAGTTAGAACGACTGATTGAGAAATCAATCGGATCAAGATAACAACGGCGAACCATCGCTTTGTCCCTGCATCTACTCCAATCTGCTTACCTCTCCTCCGACGAGGATGAGGGCAGCGCCCCTTTCACCGGCCTCAGCGCCGTGAGATGGAAGGAGGCGAACAAGCGGTTGCAGCTGCGCGGCCATGAGCCCGTGGCCGGCTACCATCGACCGCAACGCCTCGCTGCTCTATGGCGGTTGCGCTCGACGGCGACGATTGTTGGCCCTCTGCGGCCAGGACCGCTCCACACGGCCCTGTTCCGCGGCTCCCTGCTTCACGCGGCTGTAGCCCGCGGCAAGCGCCGACGCCTGGCCCGCGCGGCCTCACGCCGTCGCAACGCCCGCACGGCCCCACGATGCGGCAACGGTCGGCACACGCACGGCCTCACGCCCCCAGCCTCCTCTGACGCGCGAGCGCAGGAACATCGCAGACTAATTGTGTACTGTACTTTCTTTGTTTTAGCCCATAGGCAAAACATCGCAGTCAATTCTAGTCTGCACTGGTAGTCTTCAGACTATCATATATTTTACTATGCATTATTTGCCGCATGCAAATATTTCTGGACCCTCAGGTTTTCAAGAAAAATGCATAAGTAATATATTTGCTTTTGAGCCTTTAGCTCAATGTAATGTTTTAATTTACTCGAAGCAAATAGTACATTGTTCAAAGTGTTCGCCCAAAGGCAATTCCCAATAACATGTACCTCATGTGTCGAGTATATTGTTCAAAGTGTTGTCACATATGACATTCCCAATAACAATATATTCCACTTTATTTTCATACAATTTACTTTATATGTAATTTATTTTTGCATTTATTTTCTATGCAATCATTATTATGGTTGATTTTTTTCTTTCAATTTGGAACGCTCTTTTTCATTCGATGTCACCTTGATTTATAATTTAATTGGTGAACACAGGGTAGTACTTCATACTACTGCGGGATTTATTCCTCAAAGTGCTCTCCCAATTTTAGTTATAAACATACAAGGACTGCATCTCGATGTGAAATAATTATAAATGTCTACACCCCCATGGTGATTACCTACGTTCCACAAAATGAGATAAAATCCCATATGACATACGCAAGTTTACCTTGCCTTACTTTATGCAATTTATTTTATATGCAATTTACTTTTGCATTTCTTTAATTAAGCCCATTTACTTATATCTAAGTTTCAAGTGCTTAATTTATTTTATGCAAATATTTATGTGATTACCTCATCATCTATGTATAATGTTCTAAATTTTACATATTGGCCAACCACAAGGTAGTACCATAGTACTACATGCGAGATCTACACTATGTCACACATAGTGATTATCCCAACGTGCGTACCCAATATCTAATTTTAGAACAAATGACCTTCACCTTCACGGTGACAACTTTTGTTCATTACAAAATTAGTCATACACACATGGTGTACCACAGTGCTACCATGGGATTTCATCCTCAATGTGCGTACCTAATTTTAAACATGAACTACAAAAGAGGTCTACACCTGCAGGTGATTACCATGATTCATCTTTTAGATTGGCCATACATAAGCTAGTATCACAATACTACTGCAGGATCTACACTATTTCATCACATAGTGACTATCCGCATATGCTTATCCAATCTAAATATGAATTGTACAAAGTTTACACCATTTCAGTGTTTACTTTCAAAGCAATAGTCTCATAATTTGAGGTCTACACCGTGTTCTTATAAACATAGTGACTACCTCCGAGTTGAATCACCCAATAAGGTCGATGTCATATGACCACCTTCAAAGTGTGATCAACACGCACTATTAGCATAAACACAAAGCAATGGGATGACATCTAATGCACATACACATATTTGCAGATTATGCTCCCTACTACAAGGTCACAAATATGGTTTGCACCTTCGGTGTGTTAATTTGCTAATATGTAATTACTGAGACTATATCTTGGCAATGATTATCATTCACAATGATAGTAGTTATTTTTCATCACCTATCCAATATGAGGTAAACACCACATGTGATTCGATACTCATCTTGACTTCACAATATTTGCATATGCCAATTCAAGACACATCTTGAATCTAAAGTTATTTAAGTAACCATTTTCTTAAATAAATAGCAATCTATAGTGCATAATTCGGGGACTCCTTTCTATCACATATAGAGACTATGTTTTGGCAAGATCTTACATCATCTATTCCCACAGGAATGGATCCCAAAACATTAGGAGCGACTTCGTCGCCTGTTCTTTATAGAATGAAGAGTCTATAATCAAGTATCACCTTGACCCCAAAAATTTGCCTTTATTGCTATACAATTTACTATCAAAGTAAATTCATACATGATAAACTCATGTAGGACCTGGCTAATATTTCTAATTTGGGATATTTCCAACCTCGCATTGGATGGAATTTATTTTCCTACCATGAGCATTATGATATCAATAATATCATTGGGGGCATATGGCATCACTGCTATTATTGTTCAATCCCAACAAAATGCTCAATCCATTCTGATATTGCCACACTTGGTTTTTGCATTTTGATGCAACTCCAACACTAGGATTTCTACAAATCTGTGTATTCAAAGGAGTGAGATCCATCTACCTTTTGCAAGTCCTCATTGGGATTTCAACAAAGGATGTTAAATTGCCCCAACTATAAATGATTGTTTACTCATTCATTTATCAAGGGTCTTTGATCCATGGCAATTGTAACATAATGGATTCTCATGCATTCAAATACCATTTTTCACCTTAAAAAATGATTCTGTGTGACAAATCTCACATGTTTATAAAAATGTGATTGTGCATCCATGTACATAGAAATGCCAAACCCAACGTTTGGCTCAACTATACCTCCAACTCATTGGAGGCAAGCGAGTTCTTTGGATCAATTTGAAGTTCACACTTCAACAAGCAAACACTTGCAAAAGTGTCCATGTTTCCATTGGAAATATTACTAGCCAAATGTCGTACTACCACATGCAGTATGCTGTCCATTCACAAATAATACCATGTACCTCATATATGGTATACATATTCTATATGAGTGCAAATTCAAACATGAATATTGCCTTGCTATATATGGAATAATTTGGGATTCAACTAGATGGAAAGGAATCTTGTTTAGTGGACCATTGTCCCGCTAACACAATTATGAGAGGTTACACTCTCTCCATGGTATTCAATTAATCATGGATACCTCATGTATCCTGATTCTATAAATAGTCCATGGTGTTTTCATATTATCTAGTTGCATGGTTTCCACATGAAACCCAATACGAAGGAGCGATGATGAAAATCTTCACTCAACTTAGTGCAACATATATGAAAACTAAATAATTGTGCAAATTCCTTCCATAACATCTGGGGTGTATTACACATACATCAATCCCATATTACATGTTGCGACGAAATAATTTTCTCTCTTGACCCATTCAAGATTTAGGCCATCCGTGGACTGTGGTGGTTCCCTGACAGCCATCCCGGCGCCCTCATCAGAGATCTACACCACGCTGTTGTTGCCTCCTGCCATCGTTACTGCGTCGTCGCCGTCCTCCTTGATCGCTACCAACGCATTCTATGCTGGGGCCGCATGCACCTTCTCAATGTCTGGTGCCTTGTTTGACCATTTGCTTAAATATTATGATCTAGTTTGCTTAATTTCATTTAAATTTGGAGTGGATACGATCCGAATTATCCAATTTTTGTCCAATTCGGTAAGCTCCAATTTTTTTCAAGAAAATAATCAAAGAACCTTGGTTTGAGATGAGAACCCCAGGGGTTCAATACGGAATTTACTCTCTTCCTCTCTTCCCATGGTTTCGGTTCGCTCCTACTACAATAGATCAGAGCTACTCTTATTGAAAAACCTTCTCTCCTCTCGCCATGGGCCCAACCATCATTAACTATTTACTATCATAAGCAAGCTGCATCTTCCTTCCTCGACACATCTGCTTTTGCTTTTTGTTTCTAGGTGCCCGCCTCGGTTCACACGCTAAGCGGCAACGATTTGCTTTTTTGCGCGCCCTCTCTTTTACTCCCTTTGTTCGAATTTATAAATCATTTTGGCATTTCTAAATACATAACTTTTGCTATATATCTAGATATATCGTATATTTAGGTGAAATAACAAAATCTATATATGTAGAAAAGTCATAACGTCCCATAATCCGAGAGAGCATGGTATATCACTTAGTCAACTATCTAGGTAGATAAAGAGTTATTGGCAAAGGGCGGACCTAGAAATCTACTATGCCCCGCGCTAACGTTTGTAAAAAAAGACTAGCTATTTTAATCTTTAATTTTTATATAGTTGCTGAAGTAAATTTATATAGAGTTTTGTAGCTAAGGATCAAGGCTACAACACGATCGAGCAGCTCTACCCTTAGGCCCATCATTGGTTATTCGACAAACCCAAATAGATCTAGACTAGTTGGTTTAAGGTTGCCTTTGGATGCAAGCAGAATGCAGAAGCTAGCCTCTAAAGCGAGATTCATATAAGCTGGATTATAAAAAGTTGAAATGAGACGACGTTAGGATTCATAACTTCTAAAAGATAGTAAATTACCAAAATACCCTTGATTTTTAATTAATAAAGTTTTTAAGGCCTCTCATCTAAGTACAGTCTCTTCGGATACATACACACACCACCATGCGCGCGCACACACACACCCCTCTCACATTGACCCACTCCTGTATACAAACAAACCTATAACTATACCTAGACCATGAATGCAACTGAGAGGTACTCGAAAAATCACCAGACTAAGATCGTGATGGGCACGTCACTTGACTATTGTGTTATATGCGCGTGAGAGGAAACATGAAAATTGGGAGAAAATCATGGTGGAAATCACGAGTTGAGCGGCATTCGAACTCATGACCTGGTGCTTATGCAACAGGAGAGCAGCCGATTGAACTACGCCTCGTTCCTTTACGAAGCGTGTGAGAAAAAATGAGGGGTAGATTTATCTTTTACATTTGTACTCTCTCTGTCCGATTAAAAATGTCTTTTTAGATTTTTTATATTTCTTATTTGACTTTTTGTCTTATTAAAAAAATGTAGAAATAATATTTATTTTCTTATGATTTATTTTATTATTAAAGATACTTTGATAATAATTTATTTAGTATATTATTATCTAAATTTTTTTAAATAAGACGAGGAATCAAATAAATGGTTCAGAAAATCTAAAAACGATACTTAATAGGACAAAGGTAGTAGCAGTAGAAGTGAAGGTCAACTTGTATTATAAAATCATGAGGCCTGTAGGACAAAGCATCCTGACGTCACTTGGAGTATCTCCCAAGAAGTCAACAAGACCTCGTCATTCTCTCTGTTTTTAAAAAAGACCTCATCAAATTCAAAAAAAAAAAAAAAAAAAAAGACCTCATCAAACAAACATCAAAGTGTCATCACGCTTTCCGACAAGCACATGCCCTCCGCTCCCCATTGCTCATGTTCTTGGATGCGTGTCCTGCAGCCTCCGCCCTCGATCCGGCGCCCACGGCCTGCTCGACGGAATGGCTCCCAGGACCAGGAGCAGGGCCAAGAAATCCCCCGGGGCGGGGCCCGGCGACGAGGACCTGATCAGCTTGCTGCCGGACGCCGTCCTGCAGCACGTGCTGGGCTTCCTGCCGGCCGACGAGGCGGTGCGGACGTGCGTGCTGGCCCCGCGCTGGCGCCAGATCTGGCGCTCCCTGGGCCGCCTGCGCATCGTCTCCCTCTCCCCCGAGTCCGAGCAGTGGGACAGCGTCGAGCGTTTCGACGGGTTCGTCGGGCGCTTCAACGAGTTCGTCAACCGCCTCCTCTTGAGCCGAGACCCCAGCCTGGCCTTGAACGAGGTCGAGCTCTCGTGCGACAGGTTCTTGTGCCGCGACAACACGCACATCAATAGCTGGATCCGGCACGCGCTGCTGTGCCGAGCCTCTGTGGTCTCTGCGAGGCTAGCTACGGCGAACCTCTATCCGGTGCGCAGATTGGATGGCACTGTTAGCATGGTTGACCTTAGTATTGATAACCACCCTGTTGTTCTTGACGGCCCCGCTCTGAGCTCTCAGAATCTGGCGAAGTTGGAGCTGGCTAATGTGCTTTTGGACGGCAGCTTTCTTGATTTCTCTGCCTGCCCTGCGTTGGAAGATCTAGCCATAACAAACGCTCAGATCAACACTCGGAACATCGTTTCCCAGTCTGTGAAGCGCCTGACCATCGGTCAATGTCATATGGGTGGTGATACCCGGATCCGTATCTCTGTTCCTAACTTGGTTTGGTTGCACCTCCATCGTTCTGGTGTTTATGCTCCTGTCCTTGAAAGCATGCCTTCACTAGATACTGCCTTTGTCAACCTTCCCTGCTTCTTGGCAGAGGAGTGTACGGATGGAAATTGGGGAGAATGTTGTGGTGCCTGTAACTCTTGTCTTGGTAATCGTGATGGTGATGACTATAGCAGTCGATCTCTACTTCTTCGAAGTTTATCAAGTGCTAAGAACTTGGAGTTGATTGCTGAACGTGGAATGGTATTATACATTTTCCCATCCTCTTAACCCCATCTGTGTTCTTCGTCACTCAGTGTCTACCACCTTCTTTGTATGTTGATAATTAGACACATACATTTCACACGTAGTGCAATAAGATTTTCTTATTGTTATGCTCTTTGTTCAACCTGGATGGTATGATTCTTATTGTTTATTTGTTTTCTGTTGTTCTTTTCATTCACTATATATACACCCATCTTTCTATGTTGATGATTTGACATTTAGGATTTCACATGCAATGCAATCAGATTTGCTTTTGCACATTTATCTTCGATTGGCACAAATGAGAAAAATTACTTACCTGTATATTTTTTCTTTTTAAAGTGTTTCTGTTGATTAGGTTCTGTTTCTAACATAATTCTGGTAAAGGATGTAATGTGGCATTGCTACAACCATTTTTTAGCTTACCCATTGTATGAATCTTATAATTATTTAGTTTTCCATTCTCAATATGTGGACATTTGAATGTGAATTCGGGTAAAGTTATTGAGTATGCCATGTGCTATATATCTGTGACTTTTAAACTGGATCTTCGATTGTCTTACTATTTTTGCTATTTTGCTTAGCCAATTTTCCACAGAGACTTGAAATTGTGCCGGAGCCCTGCTTTTAGTAAGTTAAAGACATTACTACTGAATGAGTGGTGTGTTGCTATTGGCCTACATGCACTTGCTTGCATTCTTGAGCATTCACCTGTTCTTGAGAAGCTGACCCTTCAACTAGCTAAGGTACACCCTTTTTTTCTTATGGCATGTCACATGATTAATTGATCAGCGTAGGTATGCATGATAGTCTGATGTTTGATACATATTTTGTTCCTACAGGGACCTGGCACATTAGTAGAATTAAAAGGAATATATATTCCAACAGAGCAACTACCTGCAGTATCTGAACACCTTAGTGTGGTTGAAATCAAGTGTGAAGAGGTTGATGGGAGGGTTTGCATGGTTCTAATGTTCCTGAGTAGATTTGGTAAACAAATTAAGATCACACCAGACAGCAGACCTTCAACATGTAAGTTACAGTATCAGTCTCTGCCTTTTCCATAAGTCTAAATATATAAGTTCAGGCAGTTGTGTTCATTACTACGAGGGGGAAATGGGTCTGGTGTCATTTCATAGCTTGAAAACTAATTGTCAATTTTTCTAAACATATACACAGATTTGGAGGAATTGAATTAGACTGTGTTAGCCTATTTTGACATGTCACTGAACTAGATGATTTCGATCTCACCTCACTTACTTTGTTCAATTTTGTGCAGCTTTCAGTTTCGAGTAGGGGCAAGAAACTCTGGAATGTTGGGTGACATAATGTCAGTAACTGACAATTCGGGCTCAAGTTTGTCACCTTCTATTGTGAGAAAAATCTTAGTAACTATGTTGGCTGTAGCAGTAGCAAATTTGTAGGATTATGAATCCTGTTACTCTTTCACCCTCTGTGATGTTCTTATCTTCCTGGACTTTTCAGTCTACTCTGAGTCTGATGTAATGAATGGAACTGGTGCATAATGATCTTGCCTGTGTGGTATATTAGCAAATCCTGCGTTACGTACTATCTGGTGTTGGGCTTATATTGTGCCATGGGCCGACACGTATAGCCCACGGCGAACAGGCAAACAATAGAAAGCAATTGTGTTCAACCTTGCTTTGTATTGTTTGGATGGCTCAACTATCTCTTGAGGTCGTACTCCGGATTGCCAAGAGTACATTTGTGTCCTTGTGCTTCTTCTGATTGAGATTCAGTTCCATATTTCAGTGGTATGGGAGAGAAACCGTGCAATGTAATTGGCTGTATAACTTGATTAGGACTTGTTGAAGCCAATTAGCTTGATCTAGTTTGTAGCATTATTAATCCTGTTACTCTTTCACTCTCTGTTACTGTGATGTTCTTAGCTCCCTGGACTCTTTAGTCTACTTTGCTCTTTGCTGTAATGAGTGGAACTGGTGCATATGATGTTGCCTGCGTGATATACTAACTGTACCTGGTTTGTAGCATTATTAATTCTATCATGTGACCATGCTGAAATATTTTCAGTATCGTTGAAATGGTCAAATGGAAATCCTGTCTGAACTGCCTGAGATGACATGCACATGTTCCTGTACATGGAAATCCTGTCAGAACTGCCTGAGATGACATGCACATGTTCCTGTACTGACTTGAACATATGGCCGGCCATATAGGGTCGAATACAGCTTAGTTTCAGCTTGGGACGTCCAAATTAAATTAAAGAAGAGAGCTGATAGTAACTTCCCTTTATATGGTATTCTCTCAGGAAATGGAGCCAAGAACACGTTGCGTGCTCAGGTCACATGCCTGTGGAGGTTTTTATTAGCAGATCCTAATATCCTATGTTATGTTTGGACTGATATTTTGCCATGGGCCAACGCGTATAGCCCATGGATGCCCAAGCCCAAGGCAATCAGACAAACGCTATAAAAGAAGGAAGGTTAGCCCATGGATGCCCAAGCCTGAGGCGACCAGACAATCAATGTTAGGTGCCTGAAAATTTTGTATCTAATCAGGCAATGATTCTCGTTCATTGGTTCTAAATCAGATGGTTTTAGAGCTTCTTCGTTCCTTTGTTTCCTTCATCAGTTGTCGGGTGCATTTCGTTCGTGTTTTTAGGCGCCTGCACTACAAGAAGCGTGAAAAAGAAGCCAGGTAGGGAAGGCATCGCTGAACACAATTGCTGAACGGCTGCCTCTCAAGAAAAAAAAAAAATGCCGAAGTGACTTCTACTAGTGTTCCTTCCACCTCTGATCGTACGACATGGTGGCGAAGCCCAAAGACTCTATTCACCATCGGATCATCACACGTCGGGCGGTGGTGAAAACATTCATCACCGCCGGTTAATCAACCAAAAGGGGTCCCTCAGGTTATACGCCGGTGGTGGTACGGATCACCGTCATAACCGTTGGTGAAAACCCCGTGGCGTTTAAACTTTTTTTTTTTAGCAAAGTGGCGTTTAAACTTTCTGCAGTAGTGATGTGTATTAATCAAGAAAACAAAAAAAGTCCTATTTTCCTCCATCAAATATCTCAGTCATCCAATTTTTCTCCTCGGACTACAAAACCAGTTTGTTAAACCGTGTCAACTTTGGAAATTGTTTGCTTTTCTATCTTGGATGGTTTTGATGGTGGTTTTACTGACGCGGTGCCACGTCAAAGGTGTAAATCGACTAAGTTAAAAGTTCATCAGGTTTAATTATTTTTATTATCCAAAGATTGATAAAAATATTTTTGAATAAATATGTCCAAATGTTTTACATGAAAAAATAATACAACTGAAAATAATACAATTGAATATCCTAAAATCGGGTTTAATCTTAGAAAATTTAAATGAAATTTGTTTTACCCTGCAAAATTATGAAACTAATTTCAATTCATAGGAACTTCACATGCTCTTGTTATCTATTGTAATATGATGATCGTCGGACCACGTAGAAGCATTAGTGTGGCGTCACCTGGACTAGAGGCAAGGTGGGCACCAGTCCCGAGCCCTGGATAGATTTGAAAAAAAAATCTACTTAACTCCCTCAACCTTAAAAAAACTATTGGTGGTTGTCCATTTCACCTCCTCACCTATAAACCTAGGTATTCTATCCCTTTACCTATTGAAAACCATCTAAATAACTCTGTAAGGTGGTTTTACTGACATGACATATTAAGAAATCTACATAATCCCTAACATATCAAGGGTTTACTATATAACCCTCTTAACTATAAAACCTGATATTGTAGCCAAGGAATCTAATAATGTTCAAATGATGTAACACCCTAAAATTTGTCCCTTTAGAAACAGAGTTAAAATGATTCAATATTGTATTTTTGTGCTTATGAAAACATAGAGAAAATAATATTTTCTTAATTAAAATTTATCATAGGATTTACCAACATATTTCTTGCATTCATGCTGCTCAATATGATTTACTGTGATGACTGATTTTGATTCAAAACCCTAAATAAATCAAACTCGCTTTTGAAAAGGGTTTTGATATGGCTTTGAAATAAAATTAAAAGAAAAGGCTAAGAAAAACTCAACCTCTCTTCATTTTTAACCTAAAGGCCCAACCTACACCCGCTCTCCCCCGCAGGCCTACATAACTCCGTAGGCCCAATTGGGAAAGCATGCACAATTGGAAACCCGAGCTTGCACCAGTGCTATCCTTTCCCTCTCTTTTTTCACTAATCAGCTGGTCCTGTCCCTTTCTCTCACTGATAGGTGGGCCCAGTAGTCATCCATTAATGATTTTGCACTTATTACCTTGACCTTTTCTAGTATAGAATCCGTAGTCATTGATCGAGTTCAAAATCTCAATTTTATTTTATGTTATTTCAAAAATTCCTCACCAGTATTTTACAAGGATGCCACCCATCTTCGCTTTTTAGGGATAGACCAAATCGGTTCAACCTTGTAAGATTTATATAAATTCAAAATTAAGTAAAAAAATCATGATTCTTGCTTGGGAACATATCGTGTGCAACCGGATCACCTGTACAAATTTGGAAACTTTGAACTCGGGCCACCACATGATCTTGATCAAAGGGTGCGCATAGGGGAGTGGGAGGGGCATTTGCCCCTTAGATCAACATCATGTGGTCTAGATTTAAAGTATAAAAATTTGCACAATTGGTCCGGTTTGCATGTGATATGTTCCCTTCTTGTTTTGTTAGACTCCTGATAATGTTTACTTTGTGAAGGAGTGAAACAGGCGCAAAATTGATCAGATAACGCCAAGCAGCGAGTACAATGCCATGCAAAATGCCGTGCACTTAAAAAATATAGGGAAAAGCACCAGCTTATTCGTAGTAGAAAGTATTCACGACATGATGTAAATATAGAAAAAAACAAGCTTATTCATAGTACAAAGAACTCACGAAGTAAATATAGAAAATAAACAAGCTTATTCATAGTACAAAGAACGCATAGAAAAAAAGCTTATTCATAGTACAAAGAACTCACGGCAAAAAAAATCCATGAAATCAAGCCTCCAGCAAAAATATTGCCGTCGTCAGGGATCGATGTCAGCTCACCACTCTCATGCCTCTGCACACTAGCTAGCTGGGCTGGTTTACTTTCTGTACAAAGAGCACCCACAACCATATTTATTAGGGGCAAAGATGGAAAACTAACCCTTAATTAATTACTCCTTAGTTACCACAAGTTTTTTTATTATTATCAAAAAAAAAGTTACCACAAGTTTTTTGAGTATGGAGGGAGTATAAGACTAGAGTATACATGCTAATTAAATATAATATTATAATAAAAAACACAAACAAAAACACACTGAACATGTATTTTATAGAAAAAAGAAATAGAATTAATTAGATCTAGCTCTTTGAAGTTCACCTGATCAACCTAATTAGCTCTCGATCTTTGACCTTCCACTGATTAACGAGATAATGAAGATTAACCTCAAATGTTATAGATTAGATACTACTAGAGATCAAGTATCCCGAGGGAGAGGAAGATATTTCATATGATAATTAACTGTAAATTCTAAGCTATGTTATTATGGATCAAATAATTGGCTATTCTAAATTATAAATTATATGCATGCACGCGAGATGGATGAATGCTTGCATGGGCACTTCACATCAGGTTTACACTATACGTTGATCAAACGAGCGCAACGTTTTTTTTTTCCTGACACGTCGATTTCCTCGAAGCGTCACCACACCTCGAAGTAATAACCATTACTGATGGTGGAAACGAAACGTTAGCTCTCGAGTTTCGCCCTCAGAATAAATGCGGATATTTGAAAAGCCCCGTGAAGCTTTCAGACTTCAGTATAAAGCACAGAGCTTCAGATCAGATTCAGCGAGCGCTCGGTGGGTTCTCAGTTCATCAGTATTACTCTTCATCGTCTTTCTAGTTCAGTTCAGTTTTCACGATCAGTCTCTGAGATCTCGATCTGCTCAAGACTGAAGGACTGCGGGAATTCTAGCTTCTCAATCTCCTCCCCGCTGGCCATTGCTCATGTTCTTTCCTTGCGTGTGTGACCTGCAGCCTCCGGCGCCCACGGGCTGTTCGTCGGAATGGATCGCAGTAGCAGGGCCAAGAAAGCACCGGGGCCCGGCGGCGAGGACCGGATCAGCGCTTTGCCGGACGGCGTTCTCCAGCACCTGCTTGGTTTCCTGCCGGCAGACAAGGCTGTGAGGACGTCTGTGCTGGCGCGGCACTGGTGCCACCAGTGGAGGTCTTTGAGGCGCCTGCGCATCGTCTCCTCCCAGCAGTGGAAAAGCGTCGAGCATTTTAATGAGTTCGTGAACTGCATCCTTTTGCAAAGAGAGCCCAGCCTGGTCTTAGATGAAGTTGGGTTTTCGGGTGATAAGTTCTTGTTGCGGAATAAGCATAGCAATATTTGGATTCGGCATGCTCTGCTGTACCAAGTTTCCGTGCTCTCTGTTAGTCTAGCTACTGCTACTCTTGCTGATGTTCCCATATTTCTAGATGGCCCTGCTCTGCGCTCCCAGCACTTGGCAAAATTGGAGTTGGCTAAAGTGTCTTTGCGCAACAACTTTCTTGATTTTTCTTCCTGCCCTGCATTGGAGGATCTAACCATAACAATGTCCCACATGACGAGGACTTGTAATATCGTTTCCCAGTCCTTGAAGCGCCTAACCATCTGGAAATGCTTTATGCCTTGTGGTCCTCGGATCCATATTTCTGTTCCTAACTTGGTTTGGCTGCACCTCCATTGTTACGGTATTAATGCTCCTATGCTTGAAAGCATGCCTTCACTAGAAACTGCCTTTGTCAAGCTTCCCTACTTCAGAAACGAAAAGTGTACGGCTGGACATTCGGGAGAATGTGGTGCCTGCGAATTTTGTCTTCTTAATCATGACTATAGAGGTCGATCTCTACTTCTTGGAAGTTTGTCAAGTGCCAAGAACTTGCAGTTGATTGCTGGAGGTGGAGTGGTACTACACATTTCCCTATCTTCACTCCTAACCCCATCTTTGTTCTTTGTTACTCAGTGTGTACAACCTTCTTTGTGTGTTGATAATTAGACAAATACATTTCACAAGCAGTGCAATAAGATTTTTTTTTTTCTCTTTGCTCAACCTGGATGATTTTCACATCTTCTATCCTGATTTTTATTGTATATTTGTTTTCTGTTCTTCACTTCATTCAGAATCTATATGTTGATGACTGGGCCTTTAGAACTTCACATGCAATACAATCAGATTTGCTTTTAAAATTGTATGAATGTTGGCCTTGCTATAACTATTTTTTTAGCTTACCCATTGTATGAATCATGTAGTAACTTAGTTTTACATCATCAATATATGGACATTTCAATGTGAATTCAGACAATGTTTTTGGAATGCCATGTTCTATATGTCTGTGACTTTTAAACTGGATCTTCAATTGTCTTACTAGTTTTGCTATTTGCTTAGCATATTTTCCTAAGAGACTTGAAATTGTGCCGGAGCCCTGCATTTAGTAAGTTAAAGACATTACTACTGAATGAATGGTGTGTTGCTATGGACCTACATGCACTTGCTTCCATTCTAGAGCATTCACCTGTTCTTGAGAAGCTGACTCTTCAGCTAGCTAAGGTAAACCTTTTTATTATCTCAGGGCATCTTGCGTGATTAATCGATCACCATGGTTGCCTCTGTATGCACTATAGCCTGATGTTTGCTACATATTTTGTTTCCTACAGGGACCTGGCACAGAATTACAAGGAATCAATATACCAACAGAGCAATTACCAGCAATATCTGAACACCTTACTGTGGTTGAAATCAAGTGTGGAGAGGTTGATGGGAGGGTTTGCATGATTGTAATGTTCCTTAGTAGATTTGGTAGACAAATTATGATCACACCAGACAACAGACCTTCAACATGTAAGTTGACAGTATCAGTCTCTGTCGTTTCCATGATTCTAAATATATGAGTTTAAGCAGCTGTGTTCTGTACTATGAGCAGGGGGAAATGAGTCTGGTGTCATTTCGTAGCATCAGAATTAATTATCAAATTTAATAATTAGACATTTTTGCTTAGTTTCATGTTTATGAAATATAAATTATAAACACAGATTTGGAGTAGCTGAATTAGACTGTGTTAGCTTATTTTGACATGTCACTGAACTAGACAATTTCGATCTCACCTCACTTTGTTCAATTTTGTGCAGCTTTCAGTTTCGAGTAGGGGCAAGAAATAAACTCTGGGATGTTTGGTGAATCTACTGTCAGTAATTGACAATTTGGGCTGAAGTTTGTCACTTTCTATTGTGAGAAAAATCTTATTAACTATGTTGGCTGTAGCAGTATCAACAACATATAAAAGACAATAGTACTTGTCTAAGCTATCTCTAGCGGAACCTTGTTTCAGCATTATTGATCATATTACTCTTTCACTCTCTGTTACTGTGATGTTCTTATTGTCCTGAACTATTCAGTCTACTTATGATATAATGAGTGGAACTGTTACATATGATCTTGCCTGTGTGGTATATTAGTTGGACCTACTTTGTATCATTATTAATCCTATCATGTGACCATGCTGAAAATATTTTCAATATCGCCCAAATCGTCACATCGATATCTTCTCTGGGAACTGACTGAGACGCCATGCACATGTTCCTGAACTGACCTGACCATATGGGGTCGAATGCGGCTCAGTTTCAGCTTGAGACAATTAAAACTAAATTGAACAAGAGAGATGCTAGAAATTTCCCTTTCCATTTTTTCTTCGCCTTTTCTTCTCTGGTTGTCCTATATGAGATGCATATAAGTTGCGAGGGCAGTTTGAGAATTAAGATAACGGACCCAAGATACAAAGATACGAGAGCAATTTAACGAATAAAAAAAAAAGCAGGTCCTAATCCATGTTTTCCTAGACGCTAAACGCTAGACGGGCGGTGACCCTCCGTTTAGCGAATAGTTGGATTATACGTCCGATTAAACGGGCAAAAAAACGGATTATACGGGATTAAACGGATTAAACGGCCTACACGGCAAAAACGGTTGACTACCGTGTACCGTCTAAACACGTTTTGATGGGCGTTTAATCCCGTTTAGGAAAACAGTAATACATCTTGGATGAGATTCCATATCATTGTTAGACGTGAGTTTCTCTAAATAGTATGGGATGGGTCACGGGTCCAAGTCACATGAGGCATGGAAAACCTACTATTAATTTATCTATAGGTATTTTTTCAGTGATTTAATGAAGCTGGGGCTGGGGTGGTGGCGTGGACAAGGATGGTGGAATTTAATCGGTGGTCATGGATAAATAGGACCAAATTTAAAAAAAAATCAAATTATTTTGAAAAAAATGTAGAATTTGACTTAAAACTATTCCTAATAATATTATTAAATATCACTTGTTCATATATAAAAACAAGAATTTGTTCTCCTCTTCTCTTAACTACGCTTAAAAAAGATTCCAAATTTATCATTTCCCTAAATATTAGTTCCCAATACCAAGGCCGAACCGCCACATATGCGCTTTTTCAAACTGTGGAAGCAGTTGATTGATCAGAAGTATGGTACCGAGAATCCAAACTTGTGGTGCTCCAATACCACTGGCAGTTCTCAGTTCTTTAAGAGCTTTATGTGGGCTGCTAGAGCAACTGATATATGTGGAAAATAGGTAATGGAAGGAAGGTGAGATTCTGGGAAGACAACTGGCTAGGTCATTCTAGTTTAGCCATACAATTTTAGGAGATATATGTACTAGTTCATGAGAAAGCTGGGACTGTTTCAGAACTTTGGGATGGGACTAAACTTAGATATACTTTTAGGAGAACTGTAGACCAGAGACTGATGAACCCATGGTTGGGAGTGAAACAGTTGGCTTCTACCATTGTATTCTCTGATGAGGAGGATACTCCCATTTGGTAATTTAGTTCTAAAGGCGAATACACTTCACAGTCTTTGTATAAGATAATCAATTTTAGGGGGATTGTTCCTGTCTATGTGCTTGCTATTTGGAAGCTTAGGATACCTCCCAGAGTTCAGTTTTTCCTTTGGCTAATGGCCAACAATAAGGTTTTGACTAGGGATAATCTAAGTATTAGGAAATCTTTAAATGATGTCAGTTGTCTTTTCTGCTCTGAATCTAAAACTGTGCTTCATTTATTTTTTGACTGTACTGTTGCTAAGCAAATGTGGGCTTGTGGTAGGGATGTAGGTAGTGATTATGTTTCCATTGGACAGATGTGGCTTAGTTATAAAAAGATTTTAGTTGATAATTGCATCTGTGCTGCTGCCCTGTGTTGGTTATGGAAACTAAGAAATGTAATCTGCTTTCAGGGTCTACCTTGGATAGACATAAAGAGTCTCCTGATGAGTATAGTAGTGTTATTTCAGTCATGGAGTATTCTATGTCCACAAGAAAGATCTCGGGAGTTCTCGATGAAGGTGAACAAGCTGAAAGAGATCGCCTCCAGACCGGCAAGGATTGGGCGCGGAACCAACTGGGGAACAAGTGGGATGTGTACATGTTCCAGCATGGCTTCGACGCAGCAGCAGTTGTTCCTGATGAGGTGGCGATGAAGGTTTCAGAGAAGTATGCTGGTGATGATGAGGATATCGGCCAGAAGTGGATCAACCTGGGGCTATGAAATGTTGTAATAGGCTAGTGAAGTGTTTGGGTGTGTTCTGATGGTAGTCAATTTAGAGAGTTGCAGCTATCTTTGGGAAAAACTGGGTTTCGTGGTAGTGCATCCAACCTCGGAGCTGTAAACATTTAACTCTTGTTGTCTTTGCAATGCAATGGCAGGGGCGTTTCAGCCCTTAAACTAAAAAAAAAAAAAAAAAGGTACTTGGAGCTCGCGTGTTCGCCTTCAATCACTAAGGTTTAATTTAAAAATTATGACACATGTGCAATGTAGTCATATATTCTAGTAAAAACATTATAAGCGTCGGACCGTTACCCTCGCGGGTTGAAGCCCGGCTGGCGGGAGAGGGCTATAAAGAGACGATGAGATCGGACAAGGCAGCCACCGTAGCCATTGACGACGGCGGCGGCGGAGAAGACCGCATCGTGCGCTCCCGGACGACACGCTCCACCATATCCTCTGTTTCCTGCCCTTGGACGAAGCCGTGCGGACGTGCGTGATCGTCCGGCACTGGCGTCACCTCTGGAGGTCCACGCGCTCCCTGCGCGTGAGGCCCCGCCGCCGCCCACGCCGACGCGGCGGCAGCGTCTGGTATAAGCCCTGGACGCCGTGTCGAAGCTGACCAACTTCGTGAACGACTTCCTGCTCCTCCGCAGAGCCGCCGTGCCGGTGGACGAGTGCGACATCCTCTGCGGACTGCGACGAGTTGCACCGCGACTCCGAGGTGAACGAGGAGGACTTCTCCCAGGCATACCATCGTAAGCTAGCAGATGACGACCCGAACAGGGCGGCCTGCCCGCTTCGTGGATCCGCCACGCCGTGGCGACCCGCAGGCCCGGGTGCTCCGAGTCGCCTTCCCGTACGAAGCCGCGGCTGTGCCTCGATGACGTGCCTTCGACCGCAGCTCCTGACAAGGGTGGAGCTCACGGCTGCCATCTCGAAGTGCCGGGCATTGCAGGATCTCACTATGACTGAGTGCAAATTCTATGGCGGTAATGGGATTTCTTCTATGTCGTTGGCACATCTCACTATTGGTAACTGCCATTTCTATTGGGACGAACCGCGCCGCGCTCGGATCTCCACTCCTTGCCTTGTTTCGCTACAACTATCGGTTTTAAACGGCATGGCTCCGCTTCTTGACAAGATGCCGCTGTTGGTAGTGGCAAAAATTTTTTTTGAATGAACTGGAGGGGCCGAGGCCCATACAGGAAATTATTAAGAGCAAAATTTGCCGCTGTTGGTAGCGGCAAATTTCACGATCGTTGATTTTTGCGAGGATACATGTGAGCACAATATGTGCAGACATATCGCGCTCAGTTTTGATGACGAAAGTTCTGATGTTTCTGATGGCAAAAGTAGGGACGACAGCTGCTATTGTATTGATGGGGAAGGAGGCGGCGTGTACCTTGAAAACTTGGGTGGTTGTAGCTGCTATGGTGCCGACAATGGAAGCAGTGTTCTCTTCCAAGGCGTGTCAGAAGCCACAGATTTAGAGTTGATCAGTGACCCTCAAGTGGTACATTTCATCTCATCTTTTTATTAAGTCAATGTCCCGTGCGGTATGTAGCTAGCTTGCTCGTCTCCGTCATATCTATGTATGCAGTTATTCTATCTTTGTCAAAGCCTAGGATTGTCATCCACCAAACTATATCAAAGTAAATGGTATAGGAGTTCAGATGAACAGTAAATAGTTACTAGCAATTAGCATAACCATGTAGTGCCTTTATTTCTGTAGTCACATTTCCATTAGTAAATTCATCATGTTCTATAATTGAATTTTGATTTATTATGTGCATCACTTTGGTATGTTTTCTGGTTTTTACCATGCTTTCAATTTTTTCTTTTATGCTCCTAACAATCTTTTTTAATATTTGGCCAGGATCCCTTCCATAAGCTTTTAGTTATAGTTATTATACTTAGGACAAATGAGCCTGATCAATCAGCTCCGCTAGTCGCTCCACGTGCAGTTCCTCGTGCACACGAACAAAATCTCTACGATCCTCTGAGAGGAGCACGAGTACGAAGGTAAAGCTAAAAAACTAGCTTTACTCAGAGGCTCTGCGATACTGCCATGGGCTCTTTGTGCAACCATATTGTTCAGTTGGCCACTGGAGGGCATCATTGCTAGCAAGGCCGGTGTTAGGGCAGGGTGACGGTGGAGTTGGGTTGGAGGCATGTCGATAGCAGCACGGGGCGAGCGGGGGGCGTGCCAACAGCCAAAGCAGCTCCAAGGGAGGAGGCAGGAGCTTGGTGAGTGAGGGAGCCATGCACCAGCGCGTGATTTTGACAGGCTAGGTAGCTCTGACTCTGAGGGTTGATGGGGCGGAGGAGCCTAGATGTGGGGGTGGAGTCAAAGGATGCAGACTGCGGAGGATGGGCGAAGAATGGAGGCGGAGAATAGAAAAACATACGCGGGCGGTCTGATATTGAAGAGGATAAGGGAGAATTGAGAGGAAAGAAATAAATAGTGGAATTGAACTGAAAAGAACAAAGATGGGTAGTATATAGATATTTTACTATTTTTTTTCTACTAGGAGAAGCTATTCTACTAAATGTTTTTTGTCAAAACTATTTCAGCTCCATCGGGGGAGCTGTGCCCCTAGAGCTGGAATAAAAAAAATTGCTCCACTAGTGAAACACTACCGTGCCAAACAGAGCCTGGTTGTAAGTGAAGAACTGTTGTTGATCTATATTGAATCATATTTGTGGTTCTAGTGATCTCAAGGATTAGGATACCTACCATCATCGTAGATATAGTCTTTGCATGAAAATATATTATACTGAGAATCAATTACTGTCTTGGCAATTAGACAATGAACAAGAAACTTAGAAACCACAACATGAATTAAAAAATAGTACAATATTACTAATGGAAAAAACACTTACTGCTTCTCATATTCTGTTTTGTACAGTTTATCTTCAGAACGCCACATTCAGCAAGCTAAAACTTTGTATACCACATATACTTTTTGTGTGGAGCCAGGATGAAACCCCAGTAATGCATGACCAAATCCATACAATACTAGAGTATACAAACTGATCAAATAAATATTTGGTATCTTGGCGCTATTTTAGTAAATGTTTATTATCATTTTATGATTATCCATAATGCTTCTATTAATCTAGTATTCTAAAGCCCCTTTCTGTATTGCTTTGCCCGCCCTGATGTGTTTGCTCAACTGAGGCATGTTAAGGCTCCACTTGGAGCAATAAACTCAACATTCTCTTTTCGTTGCTGTGAATTAAAGGGAAACAAACAAATTGTATTGCGCTCCCGCCCCGCCCCTGCCCCACCACACACACAGACACACACGGTTAAATAAAGTATAACAACTTTGTTGTAGCTGTTAATAATTAAGGCAGGTACACACATTATGCAGTAGCAACACACTTTGTCCCAATCAGGTCTCAACTTCCAGTTTTGTGAAAAGGAAACAAAAAATATACTAGCTTTGATTCTTGGCTTGAAAATACTGGATACTTTCATTTGACTACACAAGTTGACTGACCATTTTTGGTTAGTTCCTTCGAGAAACCATGTGTTAAATGTGATAGATTCGATCCTTTCCGAAACAAGTAAAATACTATATAATCCTTTGTAGCAAATAGGACCTGCTGAAATTCGCTCTCATCTTTGTGTCCGACAGGCTTCGGGTCGGAGAAGTGAAAAGATGATCATGGATGAACCAGTTCTCGACCACCTATGGTTTTGGTTTTCTGGGACGTACCCATTTTATCGGTATGCTGCTGGCTTCTATGTACTCTTGACACAGTTGAAAAGCCAACAACTTTTGGCAGATTCAACAAAGTGGTTTGTGAGAGAAAATACGTCGAAATTTGCCGGCTTTTTACCGGCTGAACAGGACCTATACTCTATAGCCTGTAGTAGAGGTTTTGCAAGATGAGCCATGTCTCGGTGTGCAGGGAGGGATCCTCTCCTACTCTCCTGGTCCCTTCTTTTTTTTCATCGAAATACTTGGTAAGAGCACCGTGGTAATTAGGTAAGGAAAATTGGGGCGTGCTAGTGTCCGCCCATTTGGATCGTAGCATCGGTCCGACATTTAACATTCATGCGTTTCAGATTTCCTGCGCAGCCATTCGCTCTGCATCTGTTTCCGCAGTGGGCCGCATTGTTGCATCCGGCCCACACATTTACTTACATAAGTTGAGTCAACATCTAGTTAGGCTGTTTAATTGACTCAAAATAGGCCAAACAGAGTCACAATTCACAAACCACCAAATGGTTTACAAAATCAGGGAGGGGATAAAACGAAACATGTTGATTCATTCGAGTCCCAACCAAAGCTTATAAAGGAGCTAACGTTTGGAAAGCAAAATGATAGAAAACAAAACCCATACGAACATAGTTCATGTTCACACCCTATCCTGCTGGAGTAACCAGGACCAGTAGAATTTTATTGCAAAAGAAGCTCGACAGAGTAGAGTTCAACGACCAACTACGCAACATGTGGTTCATTTTTTGTAATCATCACTCAACCATTATTCATAAACATTTTGTCGAGCGAGTCACAACTCACAAGCCACCAAATGATTTACAAAATCAGGGAGGGGATAAAATGAAACATATGGTTGATTGATTCAGGTCCCAACCAAAGCTTAAAGGAGCTAACGTTTGGAAAGCAAAACCCAAACGAACAGAGTTGGAACACACGTTCACACCCTATACCGCTGGAGTAAACAGGACCAGCAGAATTTTATCACAAAAGAAACTCGACGAGTACAGTTCAAAGACCAACTATGCAACACTACTATGACACCAAACTAAATGACCGATCACAAAAAACGCCTTGGACGTCCATGTCATCAATGCACCTCCGAAGTCCTCCAGCCCGTTCCACATAACCTTGGTCTTTTCATCCAAGTATTTGATATCGTGCTCCTTCAATGGTATAAACACCACTTCGTAAATGAAGTACTGGATATACTGGATCCAAACTGCGATCATCGGGACATACTTGGATCCATCGCTATAATCTGAATCGTCTGTTGAGTAACAGGTCACTGTAAACAAAAAGATTGCAGTGATAAGCATTCGACAGCAATAGAGATCTATGTATTCTTTTGTAATGGACCTTATTAAAGAAATAGAGAAACGAGATAAATAACATACAATCTTGATAAAATTCGGTTTTATCTGAATGTGCTCCCTGGGTACTCCATTTGCCATCAGTAACAATAAAAGTTTTTCAACCAGCTTACTTTTCTTGCCACATCTTATCTCAACCATCTTGAGTTGTTTTGACACAAGGAATAATTGTTCCTTTGGGTTGTAACACTCATCTGTCTTCTTGGTCACAGGATACCGTGTCTGAAAAAAAAAAAACAAAATAGCTTACTAAAACATGGTGGATTGAAAAGGAACAAAAATGACCGTACTTGGCAGTGGCATACCTCACAATGTCCAAGTTGAAGAGTGAGCTTCTCCAGAACTGGTGAGCATTGGAGAATGTAAATTAATGCACTGAAGTCAACAGCCAAACACCACTCGTTGAGTAATAAAGTTCTTAGTTTGCTGAAGAATGCAGTGCGGGAGTTGCAGTCCTTTCTTAAGATAAACTGGACAAAACACAATGAGCAGTAATAGGTGTTTGTATCAGTAGTAGAGATGAATTGGAACATGCAATGCAAATATTACTCCATAAATAAATTTATAGGTTTTGTGTATTCTCTGCCATTGGACAGCAGAATACAACTTGCGAGCTAATCTGATCGACTTGGACATATAAACATTCCCTGGAAAATAGTTCCATGATATGCAATGAAAATTTACTAACTTTTACAAGCTATAATAACCAACTGTCACATTCTCAATAACTTGCTAGCTAATCTGACCTTAATTTTTACAACAGATACTGCCGACCAAATATTTAAAAAAAAAACAGTGGAAAGGTGTCACACTTCTCCATCAATAATCCATTTTTACAATTAATTATTTTTGGTTCTGATTTAAAAATTTGTTGTCATAATAATTATGAACTCAATATATTATATTTGAACGCAAAGGATGAGCTAAGATAATAATCCTCGGGGTCACTAGAGCCACAAGTCGTCCATACAAGATTTAATATTAGGGATTTTTTGGTATAACATCACAAATAGTTTCAGCAGCCATTGTGAGCTATTTCTTTGCCAAACGAGTGCTTTGAAAACAGCTTCATCCATGAAGCTTCTTACACGTGGGAACGATGTGGAATGAAGCAGTTTTTTCATAGCTCACCTCACACTTGTGGTGTGTAGGATTCTGTGACAAAATGTTTAAGGGAATCTAAATGCATAGATGTTTCTGAAGCTTCACTGAGAAAGCTTCTTGTGAAGCTGGAAACTAAAAAAACAGTATCACTAATAAAGTTGAGCTGTGCCAAACAAAGAATTCTTAAAATAGGTAGTGTGCCTGTTTTATACATGATTGCACACATTATGTCAACTACATTGATGGAAGAGATCCCAGCCCAATATTTAAAAAATATTGTCGGCACGCCAAATGAAAAAAATTGGAAGTATGACAAAAACCGTAATAAACAAGACATTAAAGAAACACAATGCACACCAATTTCATTTATTTATTGAACAAATTATATGGAAGAATTTCCTAATGGAATTGTCATGGTGTTGCTAAATTGCTAGTAGTACTTAAGGTGTTGGTCTGGACTTTTATATTCATGTGCTATTTATTACTTTGATTGATCGATGACAAAGATATGCAGTGGTATAGAGGAGATGACAGAAAGATAAGAGTAAACATACCACAAGAGGGTCACTGATCAACTGTAAATCTGTGGCTTCTGACAAGCCTTGGATGAGAACACTGCTTCCATCATCGGCTCCATAGCAGCTATCACAACTAGCCAAGTTTTCAAGGTACACACCGCCTCCATCCTCATCGATACAATAGCAGTTGTCCCTACTATCGTCATCGGAGCCATAAGAACTATCATCATCAAAACCGTCATGTTTACAAACATTGTGCTCACATGTATCATAGCACAAACCCTTGAGCGTGACGCTTGCTGCCACCAACAGTGGCATCTTCTCAAGGAGAGGAGCCCTGCCCTCAGAGACAGATAGTCGGAGCGAAACTAGGCGAGGAGTAGAGATCCGAGCGCGGGTTTTGCCGAGGAAATAGCAGTGAACAATGGTGAGATGTGCCAATGACGCAGAAGAAATCCTTTTGCTATAAATCTTGCATCCACTCATAGTGAGATCCTCCAGTGCCGGACATCTTGAGAAATCTATACCTTTGGAGGAATTCATCATAGTCACCTCGGTGAGCTCCACCTTCGTCAGGTGCGGCGACACCAAAGGCACGCCGGCGCCGTCGAGGCACAAGCGCTGCCTCGACTTGAAGCAGACTCGGAGCACCCGGGCCTGCAAATTCAGCACGGCGTGACGGATCCACAGGCAGGCCGCCCGGTTCAGATCGTTGTCCTGCGCCTTGGAGTCGCCACGGATGTAGCCGCTGAGCATGTCGCACTCGTTCAAGGGAACGGCGGCTCCACGGAAAAGAAGGAAGTGATTGACGAAGTTGGTGAGAGTCGACGCCGTCCACTCCCGGCGGCGGCGTGGGCGCGGAGTCAAACGCAGGGAGCGCGTGGACCTCCAGAGGTGGCGCCATCGCCGGGCGAGCACGCACGTCTTCACAGCGTCGTCGGAGGGCAGGAAGGAGAGGATGTGGTGGAGGGCGTCGTCAGGGAGCGCGCTGATGCGGTCATCGCCGTTGCTGGCCACGGCCGCCATGCCGGCGAGAGTTCTAGCCAAAACGCCGCCAGAAACAGCTATATATATAAGAGACGCGATCGCAGCAGGAAGGGTATCTATCCCGACGAGAATTCAGGAGCAAACCAACGATCTGTGCGATCTTTACGTATATGCAATCCATGCGTGGTTGCGCTTCAACTACCAAAATTAAAACATGCGCACTTGGAAGTTTCCATACTACGGCGGCGGCCGAGCAATTCCAAAGATGTGATATCTTGTTATGTAGACTATTTTTAGAATTTTTTTCTATCTATACAAAAATTAAGGGTAAATCTCCGTGTCACTCGAGTGAGACGTTCGTTTGCGTTCACTCGAATCTTTCGGCCATTGGATGTGGATCAGTGCGCCCTGGTGTGTCGGTGGTGTTTTTTTTTATTTGGCTGTCATATGGTCCCGCCTGTCAGCCATTTTTATTTTCTGTTTTTGGGCGGCCCGCCTTATTTACTCAGTTTGGAATTTGGAGCATTAATTCCTCCGTCCATTTCTCCACCCATTTCGCCTTCCCTGTTCTCGTTGCAGCGGATGCGATTTGGTTGGGTCGCGGTGGTGGCTTCGCCAGCGACGCACAATCGTCTCTCCGGCGACGCGGCGGTGACTTCGCCGGCAACCGGGCGGTCACACGCCGGCGACGCGCAGCTGACCCGCCGGTGACGCAGTGCCCACGGGGAGGCGACTTTCGGCGACGCGGAGGCCCGACCTAGGGTTCGTTCGTTCTTCATCCATTTCCCTTTGAGTCTTTTACTCCAGTGCAATTAAAAAAGTTGGTTTGCTCCTCCACGTCCCTAAAAGATGGTCTCTATCGTGTACGTCCCCGTGTCTTGAAAGTTTCCTCTCCCACGCCATTCCGTCCGTTTTCACCGCTAACGGTGTGAACTGAAATGTCGAAAGCCCGTTTTACCCCTACAGTAGGGTCCATTTGTCAGCCCGTGCGTGTTGGCCCCTCTTTTTCTCTTCTCTTCTCTGTGCACACGAAGGTGGCCGGCGGCGAACAAAGGGGAAAAGAGAGACAAGAGGCAGGCGGCGCGTCCCCACATGAGCTGGGAGGCTTCAACCCTCGCGGCGGCGAGCTGCGCGCACTGGTCGGGCTCGTGGAGCAGAGCATCGACGAGCTCAGAAGGACGCCGCGATCTTGCAGGCATTCCGAGCGCAAGCAGGGCTCCGTCTGCGAGCGCGGGCGCAGGCGAGGTCTGCCCTGCCACCGCGAGCACGCGCCATGGGAGCTCACCCCGGCCCCCGGCCTTCGCCCTCACAGCTCTCGCCGTGGACGCCGCCACGGCCTGGGGCGCGGCCTCGCCGGGGACGCTGCGTGTGGACCCGCTGACGGGCGCGCACGCCCGCGCCGTGCCCACGAGCTCAAGCAGTTGGCACGCCACCGGGGGTCCACCTCCGATGCGACTGATGGGTTGCCACGGGAGAGCGTATAACCTTGCACACCGTGCCCCTGTGACCATGCTGAAAATATTTTCAGTATCGCTGAAATGTTCAAATGGAAATCCTGTCTGAACTGCCTGAGATTACATGTTCCTGTACGGACCTGAACATATGGCCGGCCATATGGGGTCGAATACAGCTTAGTTTCAGCTTGGGACGCCCAAATTAAATTAAAGAAGAGAGCTGATAGTAATTTCCCTTGATATATATTCTCCCAGGAAAGCTTATTAGCCATACAAGGGTGTCATTGCTGTTTGAATCAGGGCATGCGGAGAATGGAACCAAGTACACGATGCGTGCTCAGATCACAATGCCCGTGGAGGTTTTTATTAGCAGATCCTATGTTATGTTTGGACTGATATTTTGCCATGGGCCAACGCGTATAGCCCATGGATGCCCAATGTTAGGTGCCTGAAAATTTTGTATCTAATCAGGCAATGATTCTCGTTCATTGGTTCTAAATCAGATGGCTTTAGAGCTTCTTCGTTCATTTGTTTTCTTCATCAGTTGTCTGGGTGCATTTCGTTCGTGTTTTCAGGCGCCTGCACTACAAGAATCGTGAAAAGGAAGTCAGGCAGGGAAGGCATCGCTGAAGAACACAATTGCTGAACGGCTCTCTCCAAGAAAAAACAAATGCCGAAGTGACTTAGTGTTCCTTCCCCCTCTGATCGTACGACATGGTGGCGAAGCCCAGAACTCTATTCACCATGGGTGTGTTTGGTTGGCTGTATAAGTCCTATCCAACTTGAATTGGGCCAAATTTTGTATGTTTGGTTGCCTGCTCTGCCTCTATAGACTGTTTTAGATTGTGCATCCGTACATGGATATGCAGCACAGGGTGGAATGGCCGACTCGGCCGTTCTAGTCTGGCCAGGCCAGGGCCAGCTCCGTCCACGTGCTGGCTCGAGTTCCTCTCACCCCGTGTGAGTTTCTCTCACCCCCGCGACAGCGACCGGACGCCTCCGCTCGCAAACCGTGCTCGACGCGCCTCCATCTGCTGCAGCTCCGGTGAGGTTTTCCAAGACGCGCACGAAGCCGCCGCCGACTCCCGGTCCCGACGCACTCGCCAGCACCACTCCTCGCGGAGGTGGTGCCAGGCGCCACATCTCCAGGACCGAGGCCGTGCTCTCGGCCGGCAACTAGAGGACCCTGCAACTTCGCCAGATCCCTTGTCGCATCCACGGACGCGGGCACGGGCTCTCGTCCGCTCGAGGCCGCCACGGAGCTTCGATGCACCTCCGCATCTGGCCATGGAGCTCCTTCGCCGTGCTGTTGCCCCATCGAGGTCCAGCAGCCAGCACGTGATCCCGGAGCTGGAGATGAACGCCGCGTCAAGGGCGAGCACCCTGTCCATGGCCGCGGTCATGGCAGATGTGGCGGCGCTGCCCAGCGAGATGTGTGTTCTGCGTTTCTTGAATTGTATTCGTTTGTGGAGAGCTACTCCCTGCGTGAATTCAATTCGACACATATTTTATCCTTACCACCACGATTACATTCCATTGAAGTTGTGAGATTTTTTTATGGTATCGTGAATCTGGGTTCTTGCGGGATTTGGTGCGCCGCCAACAACTCGCAAGAAATACGACTCGAGCAGTGCGGCGTGTTCATGTCCGACTTCAGCAGTGCGGCGTGTTCATGTCCAATTTACTCGCCTGCTCTGTCGTGCCCGTGGTGTGGTGCTCGCCTGCTCTGCCTGCTGTTCGCCGAGTTGCCTTTCACCTGTACGAACAAATTCCGGAGAAAGGTAGACTTACCAATTTGGAGAAGAGGTGATCCTATCAAAACAAACCATACAACCAAACACGCTTCTGGACTAGCCAGGCTTAGATGGCACATGCAACCAAACGAGGTTGTATTGACTTGCTAGGGGCAGGCCAGAGCTAGGCTGGCTACGTTTAGCTAGCCAGGCTAATAGGGAAAACGAACCAAACACACCCCATGTGATCATCACACGTCAGGCGGTGGTGAAAACATTCATCACCCCTAATTAATCAACCAAAAGGGGTCCCGCAGGTTATACGCCGGTGGTGGTACGGATCACCATCATAACCGTTGGTGAAAACCCCAGTGGTGTTTAAACTTTTTTTTTTTTAGCAAAGTGGCGTTTAAACTTTCTGCAGCAGTGATGTGTATTAATCGAGAAAACAAAAAAAGTCCTATTTCCTCCATCAAATATCTCGGTCATCCAATTTTTCTCCTCGGACTACAAAACCAGTTTGTTAAACCGTGTCAACTTTGGAAATTGTTTGCTTTTCTATCTTGGATGGTTTTGATGGTGGTTTTACTGACGTGGTACCACGTCAAAGGTATAAATCAGACTAAGTTAAAAGTTCATCAGGTACATTAGACTAATAATTATTTTTATTATCCAAAGATTGATAAAAATATTTTTTAATAAATATGTCCAAATGTTTTACATGAAAAAATAATACAACTGAAAATAATACAATTGCATATCCTAAAATCGGGTTTAATCTTAGAAAATTCAAATGAAATTTGTTTTACCTTGCAAAATTATGAAACTAATTTCAATTCATAGGAACTTCACATGCTCTTGTTATCTATTGTAATATGATGATCATCGGACCACGTAGAAGCATTAGTGGGGCGTCACCTGGACTAGAGGCAAGGTGGGCACCAGTCCCGAGCCCTGGATAGATTTGAAAAAAAAAAATCTACTTAACTCCCTCAACCTAAAAAAACAATTGGTGGTTGTCCATTTCACCTCCGCACCTATAAAACTAGGTATTCTATCCCTTTACCTATTGAAAACCATGTACATAACTCTGTAAGGTGGTTTTACTTGACATGACATATTAAGAAATCTACATAATCCCTAACATATCAAGGGTTTACTATATAACCCTCTTAACTATAAAACCTGATATTGTAGCCAAGGAATCTAATAATGCTCAAATGATGTAACATCCTAAAATTTGCCCCTTTAGAAACAAAGTTAAAATGATTTAATATTGTATTTTTGTGCTTATGAAAACATAGAGAAAATAATATTTTCTTAATTAAAATTTATCATTGGATTTACCAACAAATTTCTCGCATTCATGCTGCTCAATATGATTTACTGTGATGACTGATTTTGATTCGAAACCCTAAATAACTCAAACTGCTTTTGAAAAGGGTTTTGATATGGCTTTGAAATAAAATTAAAAGAAAAGGCTAAGAAATACTCAACCTCTCTTAATTTTTAACCTAAAGGCCCAACCTACACCCGCTCTCCCCCGCAGGCCTACATAACTCCGTAGGCCCAATTGGGAAAGCATGCACAATTGGAACCCGAGCTTGCACCAGTGCTATCCTTTGCCTCTCTTTTTCACTAATCAGCTGGTCTTGTCCCTTTCTCTCACTGATAGGTGGGCCCAGTAGTCATCCATTAATGATTTTGCACTTATTGCCTTGACCTTTTCTAGTATAGAATCCATAGTCATTGATCGAGTTCAAAATCTCAATTTTATTTTATGTTATTTCAAAAATCCCTCACCAGTATTTTACAAGGATGCCACCCATCTGCGCTTTTTAGGGATGGACCAAATCGGTTCAACCTTGTAAGATTTATATAAATTCAAAATTAAGTCAAAGAAATCATGATTCTTGCTTGGGAACATATCAGGTGCAAACTGGATCACCTGTACAAATTTGGAAACTTTGAACCTGGGCCACCACATGATCTTGATCAAAGGGTGCGCATAGGGGAGTGGGAGGGGGCATTTGCCCCTTAGATCAACATCATGTGCTCTAGATTTAAAGTATCAAAATTTGCACAGGTGGTCCGGTTTGCATGTGATATGTTCCCTTCTTGTTTTGTTAGACTCTTGATAATGTTTACTTTGTGAAGGAGTGGAACATGCCCAAAATTGATCGGATAATGCCAAGCAGCGAGTACAGTGCCATGCAAAATGCCGTGCACTTAAAAAATATAGGGAAAAGCACCAGCTTATTCGTAGTAGAAAGTATTCACGGCTTGATGTAAATATAGAAAAAAACAAGCTTATTCATAGTACAAAGAACTCACGAAGTAAATATAGAAAATAAACAAGCTTATTCATAGTACAAAGAACTCATAGAAAAAACAAGCTTATTCATAGTACAAAGAACTCACGGCAAAAAGTTTCCATACAAATTAAGCCTCCAGCAAAAATATTGCAGTCATCAGGGATCGATGTTAGCTCACCACTCTGATCGATGTCAGCTCACCACTCTCATGTCTCTGCACACTAGCTAGCTGGGCTGGTTTACTTTCTAGCACAAAGAGCACCCACAACTATATTTATTAGGGCAGAGATGAAAAACTAACTCTTAATTAGTTAGTCCTTAGTTACCACAATCATGTTCTAAATATCATTGTTTTTAGTATGGAGGGAGTATAAGACTAGAGTGTACATGCTAATTAAATATAATATTATAATAAAAAACAAAAGCAAAAACACACTGAACATGTATTTTAAGAAAAAGAAACAAAATTTATTAGCTCTAGCTCTTTGTTGTTCACCTGATCAACCGAATTAGCTCTCAATCTTTGACCGTCCCCTGATTAATGAGATAATGAAGACTAACCTCAAATGTTATAGATTAGATTAGATACTACTAGAGATCAAGTATCCGGAGGGAGAAGATATTTCATATGATAATTAACTGTAAATTCTAAGCTATGTTATTATCGGATCAAATAATTGGCTAAATTCTAAATTATAAACTATATGCATGCACGCGAGATGGATGAATGCTTGCATGGGCACTTCACATCAGGTTTACACTACAGTACGTTTATTTTTCCGTGAACAAATGAGCGCAACGTTTTTTTTTTCCTGACACGTCGATTTCCTCGAAGCGTCACCACACAGCACACGCACACCTCGAAGTAATAACCATTATTGACGGTGGAAACGAAACGTTAGCTCTCGAGTTTCGCCCTCAGAATAAATGCGGATATTTGAGAAGTCCCGTGAAGCTTTCAGACTTCTGTATAAAGCACAGAAGTTCAGATCAAATTCAGCCAGCGCTCGGTGGGTTGTCAGTTCATCAGGTATAGTATTGCTCTTCATCGTCTTTCTAGTTCAGTTCAGTTTTCGCGAACAGTCTCTGAGATCTCGATCTGCTCAACACTGAAGGACTGCGGGAATTCTAGCTTCTCAATCTCCTCCCCACTGGCCATTGCTCATTTTCTTTCCTTGCATGTGTGACCTGCAGCCTCCGGCGCCCACGGGCTGTTCGTCGGAATGGATCGCAGTAGCAGGGCCAAGAAAGCACCGGGGTCCGGCGGCGAGGACCGGATCAGCGCATTGCCGGACGGCGTTCTCCAGCACCTGCTTGGTTTCCTGCCGGCAGACGAGGCTGTGAGGACGTCTGTGCTCGCGCGGCACTGGCGCCACCAGTGGAGGTCTTTGAGCCGCCTGCGCATCGTCTCCTCCGAGCAGTGGAAAAGCGTCGAGCATTTTAATGAGTTCGTGAACTGCATCCTTCTGCAAAGAGAGCCCAGCCTGGTCTTAGATGAAGTTGAGTTTTCGGGTGATCGGTTCTTGTTCTCGGATAAGCACATCAATGTTTGGATTCGGCATGCTCTGCTGTGCCAAGTTTCTGTGCTCTCTGTTAGTCTAACTACTTCTACCAGATTGCCCGATGTTCCCATAATTCTACATGGCCCTGCTCTGCGCTCCCAGCATTTGGCAAAATTGGGGCTGGCTAATGTGTGTTTGGACAACAACTTTCTTGATCTTTCTTCCCGCCCTGTATTGGAGGATCTAACGATAACAATTTCCAACATGAAGACTCGTAATAATATCGTTTCCCAGTCCTTGAAGCGCCTAACCATCTGGAAATGCTTTATGTATGGTAGTACTCGGATCCACATTTCTGTTCCTAACTTGATTTGGCTGCACCTCCATTGTTACGGTATTCATGCTCCTATGCTTGAAAACATGCCTTCACTAGAAACTGCCTTTGTCAAGCTTCCCTTCTTCTCACACGAAAAGTGTACGGCTGGACATTCGGGAGAATGTGGTGCCTGCGAATTTTGTCTTCTTAATCATGACTATAGAGGTCGATCTCTACTTCTTGGAAGTTTGTCAAGTGCCAAGAACTTGCAGTTGATTGCTGAACGTGGAATGGTACTACACATTTCCCTGTCTTCACTCCTAACCCCATCATTGTTCTTTGTTACTCAGTGTCTACAACCTTCTTTGTGTGTTGATAATTAGATAAATACATTTCACAAGCAGTGCAATAAGATTTTTTTCTCTTTGCTCAACCTGGATGATATTCACATCTTCTATCTTGATTTTTATTGTATATTTATTTTCTGTTCTTCACTTCATTCAGAATCTATATGTTGATGACTGGGCCTTTAGAACTTCACATGCAATACAATCAGATTTGCTTTTAAAATTGTATGAATGTTGGCCTTGCTATAACTATTTTTTTAGCTTACCCATTGTATGAATCATGTAGTAACTTAGTTTTACATCATCAATATATGGACATTTCAATGTGAATTCAGACAATGTTTTTGGAATGCCATGTTCTATATGTCTGTGACTTTTAAACTGGATCTTCAATTGTCTTACTAGTTTTGCTATGTGCTTAGCATATTTTCCAAAGAGACTTGAAATTGTGCCGGAGCCCTGCATTTAGTAAGTTAAAGACATTACTACTGAATGAATGGTGTGTTGCTATGGACCTACATGCACTTGCTTCCATTCTAGAGCATTCACCCGTTCTTGAGAAGCTGACTCTTTAGCTAGCTAAGGTAAACCTTTTTATTATCTCAGGGCATCTTGCGTGATTAATCGATCACCATGGTTGCCTCTGTATGCACTATAGCCTGATGTTTGCTACATATTTTGTTTCCTACAGGGACCTGGCACAGAATTACAAGGAATCAATATACCAACAGAGCAATTACCTGCAATATCTGAACACCTTACTGTGGTTGAAATCAAGTGTGGAGAGGTTGATGGGAGGGTTTGCATGATTGTAATGTTCCTTAGTAGATTTGGTAGACAAATTATGATCACACCAGACAACAGACCTTCAACATGTAAGTTGACAGTATCAGTCTCTGTCGTTTCCATGATTCTAAATATATGAGTTTAAGCAGCTGTGTTCTGTACTATGAGCAGGGGGAAATGAGTCTGGTGTCATTTCGTAGCATCAGAATTAATTATCAAATTTAATAATTAGACATTTTTGCTTAGTTTCATGTTTATGAAATATAAATTATAAACACAGATTTGGAGTAGCTGAATTAGACTGTGTTAGCTTATTTTGACATGTCACTGAACTAGACAATTTCGATCTCACCTCACTTTGTTCAATTTTGTGCAGCTTTCAGTTTCGAGTAGGGGCAAGAAATAAACTCTGGGATGTTTGGTGAATCTACTGTCAGTAATTGACAATTTGGGCTGAAGTTTGTCACTTTCTATTGTGAGAAAAATCTTATTAACTATGTTGGCTGTAGCAGTATCAACAACATATAAAAGACAATAGTACTTGTCTAAGCTATCTCTAGCGGAACCTTGTTTCAGCATTATTGATCATATTACTCTTTCACTCTCTGTTACTGTGATGTTCTTATTGTCCTGAACTATTCAGTCTACTTATGATATAATGAGTGGAACTGTTACATATGATCTTGCCTGTGTGGTATATTAGTTGGACCTACTTTGTATCATTATTAATCCTATCATGTGACCATGCTGAAAATATTTTCAATATCGCCCAAATCGTCACATCGATATCTTCTCTGGGAACTGACTGAGACGCCATGCACATGTTCCTGAACTGACCTGACCATATGGGGTCGAATGCGGCTCAGTTTCAGCTTGAGACAATTAAAACTAAATTGAACAAGAGAGATGCTTGAAATTTCCCTTTCCATTTTTTCTTCGCCTTTTCTTCTCTGGTTGTCCTATATGAGATGCATATAAGTTGCGAGGGCAGTTTGAGAATTAAGATAACGGACCCAAGATACAAAGATACGAGAGCAATTTAACGAATAAAAAAAAAGCAGGTCCTAAATCATGTTTTCCTAGACGCTAAACGCTAGACGGGCGGTGACCCTCCGTTTAGCGAATAGTTGGATTATACGTCCGAATAAACGGGCAAAAAAAACGGATTATACGGGATTAAACGGATTAAACGGCCTACACGGCAAAAACGGTTGACTACCGTGTACCGTCTAAACACGTTTAGATGGGCGTTTAATCCCGTTTAGGAAAACAGTAATACATCTTGGATGAGATTCCATATCATTGTTAGACGTGAGTTTCTCTAAATAGTATGGGATGGGTCACGGGTCCAAGTCACATGAGGCATGGAAAACCTACTATTAATTTATCTATAGGTATTTTTTCAGTGATTTAATGAAGCTGGGGCAGGGGTGGTGGCGTGGACAAGGATGGTGGAATTTAATCGGTGGTCATGGATAAATAGGACCAAATTTAAAAAAAAAAAAAATCAAATTATTTTGAAAAAAATGTAGAATTTGACTTAAAACTATTCCTAATAATATTATTAAATATCACTTGTTCATATATAAAAACAAGAATTTGTTCTCCTCTTCTCTTAACTACGCTTAAAAAAGATTCTAAATTTATCATTTCCCTAAATATTAGTTCCCAATACCAAGGCCGAACCGCCACATATGCGCTTTTTCAAACTGTGGAAGCAGTTGATTGATCAGAAGTATGGTACCGAGAATCCAAACTTGTGGTGCTCCAATACCACTGGCAGTTCTCAGTTCTTTAAGAGCTTTATGTGGGCTGCTAGAGCAACTGATATATGTGGAAAATAGGTAATGGAAGGAAGGTGAGATTCTGGGAAGACAACTGGCTGGGTCATTCTAGTTTAGCCATACAATTTTAGGAGATATATGTACTAGTTCATGAGAAAGCTGGGACTGTTTCAGAACTTTGGGATGGGACTAAACTTAGATATACTTTTAGGAGAACTGTAGACCAGAGACTCATGAACCCATGGTTGGGAGTGAAACAGTTGGCTTCTACCATTGTATTCTCTGATGAGGAGGATACTCCCATTTGGTAATTTAGTTCTAAAGGCGAATACACTTCACAGTCTTTGTATAAGATAATCAATTTTAGGGGGGATAGTTCCTGTCTATGTGCTTGCTATTTGGAAGCTTAAGATACCTCCCAGAGTTCAGTTTTTCCTTTGGCTAATGGCCAAGAATAAGGTTTTGACTAGGGATAATCTAAGTATTAGGAAATCTTTAAATGATGTCAGTTGTCTTTTCTGCTCTGAATCTAAAACTGTGCTTCATTTATTTTTTGACTGTACTTGTTGCTAAGCAAATGTGGGCTTGTGGTAGGGATGTAGGTAGTGATTATGTTTCCATTGGACAGATGTGGCTTAGTTATAAAAAGATTTTAGTTGATAATTGCATCTGTGCTGCTGCCCTGTGTTGGTTATGGAAACTAAGAAATGTAATCTGCTTTCAGGGTCTACCTTGGATAGACATAAAGAGTCTCCTGATGAGTATAGTAGTGTTATTTCAGTCATGGAGTATTCTATGTCCACAAGGAAGATCTCGGGAGTTCTCGATGAAGGTGAACAAGCTGAAAGAGATCGCCTCCCGACCGGCAAGGATTGGGCGCGGAACCAACTGGGAACAAGTGGGATGTGTACATGTTCCAAAGATGGCTTCGACGCAGCAGCAGTTGTTCCTGATGAGGTGGCGATGAATGTTTCAGAGAAGTATGCTGGTGATGATGAGGATATCGGCCAGAAGTGGATCAACCTGGGGCTATGAAATGTTGTAATAGGCTAGTGAAGTGTTTGGGTGTGTTCTGATGGTAGTCAATTTAGAGAGTTGCAGCTATCTTTGGGAAAAACTGGGTTTCGTGGTAGTGCATCCAACCTCGGAGCTGTAAACATTTAACTCTTGTTGTCTTTGCAATGCAATGGCAGGGGCGTTTCAGCCCTTAAACTAAAAAAAAAGGTACTTGGAGCTCGCGTGTTCGCCTTCAATCACTAAGGTTTAATTTAAAAATTATGACACATGTGCAATGTAGTCATATATTCTAGTAAAAACATTATAAGCGTCAGACTGTTACCCTCGCGGGTTGAAGCCCGGCTGGCGGGAGAGGGCTATAAAGAGACGACTGAGACTGGACAAGGCAGCCACAGTAGCCATTGACGACGGCGGCGGCGGAGAAGACCGCATCAGTGCGCTCCTGGACGACACGCTCCACCATATCCTCTGTTTCCTGCCCTTGGACGAAGCCGTGCGGACGTGCGTGATCGCCCGGCACTGGCGTCACCTCTGGAGGTCCACACGCTCCCTGCGCGTGAGGCCCCGCCGCCGCCCACGCCGACGCGGCGGCAGCGTCTGGTATAAGCCCTGGACGCCGTGTCGAAGCTGACCAACTTCGTGAACGACTTCCTGCTCCTCCGCAGAGCCGCCGTGCCGGTGGACGAGTGCGACATCCTCTGCGGACTGCGACGAGTTTCACCACGACTCCGAGGTGAATGAGGAGGACTTCTCCCAGGCATACCATCGTAAGCTAGCAGATGACGACCTGAACAGGGCGGCCTGCCTGTGGATCCGCCACGCCGTGGCTAATTCGCAGGCCCGGGTGCTCCGAGTCAGCTTCCAGACGAAGCCGCGGCTGTGCCTCGACGACATGCCTTTCGAATCGCAGCTCCTGACAAGGGTGGAGCTCACGGCTGCCATCTCGAAGTGCCGGGCATTGCAGGATCTCACTATGATTGAGTGCAAATTCTATGGCGGTAATGGGATTTCTTCTATGTCGTTGGCACATCTCACTATTGGTAACTGCCATTTCTATTGGAACGAACCGCGCCGCGCTCGGATCTCCACTCCTCGCCTTGTTTCGCTACAACTATCGGTTTTAAACGGCATGGCTCCGCTTCTTGACAAGATGCCGCTGTTGGTAGTGGCAAATTTTTTTTTGAATGAACTGGAGGGGCCGAGGCCCATACAGGAAATTATTAAGAGCAAAATTTGCCGCTGTTGGTAGCGGCAAATTTCACGATCGTTGATTTTTGCGAGGATACATGTGAGCACAATATGTGCAGACATATCGCGCTCAGTTTTGATGACGAAAGTTCTGATGTTTCTGATGGCAAAAGTAGGGACGACAGCTGCTATTGTATTGATGGGGAAGGAGGCGGCGTGTACCTTGAAAACTTGGGTGGTGATAGCTGCTATGGTGCCGACAATGGAAGCAGTGTTCTCTTCCAAGGCCTGTCAGAAGCCACAGATTTAGAGTTGATCAGTGACCCTCAAGTGGTACATTTCATCTCATCTTTTTATTAATTCAATGTCCCGTGCGGTATGTAGCTAGCTTGCTCGTCTCCGTCATATCTATGTATGCAGTTATTCTATCTTTGTCAAAGCCTAGGATTGTCATCCACCAAACTATATCAAAGTAAATGGTATAGGAGTTCAGATGAACAGTAAATAGTTACTAGCAATTAGCATAACCATGTAGTGCCTTTATTTCTGTAGTCACATTTCCATTAGTAAATTCATCATGTTCTATAATTGAATTTTGATTTATTATGTGCATCACTTTGGTATGTTTTCTGGTTTTTACCATGCTTTCAATTTTTTTCTTTTATGCTCCTAACAATCTTTTTTAATATTTGGCCAGGATCCCTTCCATAAGCTTTTAGTTATAGTTATTATACTTAGGACAAATGAGCCTGATCAATCAGCTCCGCTAGTCGCTCCACGTGCAGTTCCTCGTGCACACGAATAAAATCTCTACGATCCTCTGAGTGGAGCACGAGTACGAAGGTAAAGCTAAAAAACTAGCTTTACTCAGAGGCTCTGCGATACTGCCATGGGCTCTTTGTGCAACCATATTGTTCAGTTGGCCACTGGAGGGCATCATTGCTAGGAAGGCCGGTGTTAGGGCAGGGTGACGGTGGCGTTGGGTTGGAGGCATGTCGATAGCAGCACGGGGCGAGCGGGGGGCGTGCCAACAGCCAAAGCAGCTCCAAGGGAGGAGGCAGGAGCTTGGTGAGTGAGGGAGCCATGCACCAGCGCGTGATCTTGACAGGCTAGGTAGCTCTGACTCTGAGGGTTGATGGGGCGGAGGAGCCTAGATGTGGGGGTGGAGTCAAAGGATGCAGACTGCGGAGGATGGGCGAAGAATGGAGGCGGAGAATAGAAAAACATACGCGGGCGGTCTGATATTGAAGAGGATAAGGGAGAATTGAGAGGAAAGAAATAAATAGTGGAATTGAACTGAAAAGAACAAAGATGGGTAGTATATAGATATTTTACTATTTTTTTCTACTAGGAGAAGCTATTCTACTAAATGTTTTTTGTCAAAACTATTTCAGCTCCATCGGGGAGCTGTGCCCCTAGAGCTGGAATAAAAAAAATTGCTCCACTAGTGAAACACTACCGTGCCAAACAGAGCCTGGTTGTAAGTGAAGAACTGTTGTTGATCTATATTGAATCATATTTGTGGTTCTAGTGATCTCAAGGATTAGGATACCTACCATCATCGTAGATATAGTCTTTGCATGAAAATATATTATACTGAGAATCAATTACTGTCATGGCTATTAGACAATGAACAAGAAACTTAGAAACCACAACATGAATTAAAAAAATAGTACAATATTACTAATGGAAAAAACACTTACTGCTTCTCATATTCTGTTTTGTACAGTTTATCTTCAGAACGCCACATTCAGCAAGCTAAAACTTTGTATACCACATATACTTTTTGTGTGGAGCCAGGATGAAACCCCAGTAATGCATGACCAAATCCATACAATACTAGAGTATACAAACTGATCAAATAAATATTTGGTATCTTGGCGCTATTTTAGTAAATGTTTATTATCATTTTATGATTATCCATAATGCTTCTATTAATCTAGTATTCTAAAGCCCCTTTCTGTATTGCTTTGCCCGCCCTGATGTGTTTGCTCAACTGAGACATGTTAAGGCTCCACTTGGAGCAATAAACTCAACATTCTCTTTTCGTTGCTGTGAATTAAAGGGAAACAAACAAATTGTATTGCGCTCCCCGCCCCCTGCCCCACCACACACACAGACACACACGGTTAAATAAAGTATAACAACTTTGTTGTAGCTGTTAATAATTAAGGCAGGTACACACATTATGCAGTAGCAACACACTTTGTCCCAATCAGGTCTCAACTTCCAGTTTTGTGAAAAGGAAACAAAAAATATACTAGCTTTGATTCTTGGCTTGAAAATACTGGATACTTTCATTTGACTACACAAGTTGACTGACCATTTTTGGTTAGTTCCTTCTGAGAAACCATGTGTTAAATGTGATAGATTCGATCCTTTCCGAAACAAGTAAAATACTATATAATCCTTTGTAGCAAATAGGACCTGCCGAAATTCGCTCTCATCTTTGTGTCGACAGGTTTCAGGGTCGGAGAAGTGAAAAGATGATCATGGATGAACCAGTTCTCGACCACCTATGGTTTTGGTTTACTGGGACGTACCCATTTTATCAGTATGCTGCTGGCTTCTATGTACTCTTGACACGGTTGAAAAGCCAACAACTTTTGGCAGATTCAACAGTGGTTTGTGAGAGGAAATACGTCGAAATTTGCCGGCTTTTTACCGGCTGAACAGGACCTATACTCTATAGCCTGTAGTAGAGGTTTTGCAAAATGAGCCATTTCTCGGTGTGCAGGGGAGGGATCCTCTCCTACTCTCCTGGTAAGAGCAACGTGGTAATTAAGTAAGGAAAATTGGGGTGTGCTAGTGTCCGCCCATTTGGATCGTAGCATCGGTCCGACATTTAACATTCATGCGTTTCAGATTTCCTGCGCATCCGTTCGCTCTGCATCTGTTTCCGCAGTGGGCCGCATTGTTGCATCCGGCCCACACATTTACTTATATAAGTTGAGTCAACATCTAGTCAAAATCTTATATAGGTAATTAAAACTATATTGGACATACCATTTAATATAGGCTGTTTAATTGACTTAAAATAGGCCAAACAGTCACAGTTCACAAACCACCAAATGATTTACAAAATCGGGGAGGGGATAAAACGAAACATAAAGTTGATTCATTCGAGTCCCAACCAAAGCTTATAAAGGAGCTAACGTTTGGAAAGCAAAATGATGGAAAACAAAACCCATACGAACAGAGTTCATGTTCACACCCTATCCTGCTAGAGTAACCAGGACCAGCAGAATTTTATCATAAAAGAAGCTCGACAGAGTACAGTTCAAAGACCAACTATGCAACACTACTATGACACCAAACTAAATGACCGATCACAAAAAACGCCTTGGACGTCCATGTCATCAATGCACCTCCGGAAGTCCTCCAGCCCGTTCCACATAACCTTGGTCTTTTCATCCAAGTATTTGATATCGCGCTCCTTCAATGGTATAAACACCACTTCTGTAAATGAAGAAGTACTGGATATACTGGATCCAAACTGCGATCATCAGGACATACTGGATCCATCGCTATAATCTGAATCGTCTGTTGAGTAACAGGTCACTGTAAACAAAAAGATTGCAGTGATAAGCATTCGACAGCAATAGAGATCTATGTATTCTTTTGTAAAGGACCTTATTATAGAAATAGAGAAACGAGATAAATAACATACAATCTTGATAAAATTCCGGTTTTATCTGAATGTGTTCCCTGGGTACTCCATTTGCCATCAGTAACAATAAAAGTTTTTTAACCAGCTTATTTTTCTTGCCACATCTTATCTCAACCATCTTGAGTTGTTTTGACACAAGGAATAATTGTTCCTTTGGGTTGTAACACTCATCTGTCTTCTTGGTCACAGGATACCGTGTCTGAAAAAAAAAACAAAATAGCTTACTAAAACATGGTGGATTGAAAAGGAACAAAAATGACCGTACTTGGCAGTGGCATACCTCACAATGTCCAAGTTGAAGAGTGAGCTTCTCCAGAACTGGTGAGCATTGGAGAATGTAAATTAATGCACTGAAGTCAACAGCCAAACACCACTCGTTGAGTAATAAAGTTCTTAGTTTGCTGAAGAATGCAGTGCGGGAGTTGCAGTCCTTTCTTAAGATAAACTGGACAAAACACAATGAGCAGTAATAGGTGTTTGTATCAGTAGTAGAGATGAATTGGAACATGCAATGCAAATATTACTCCATAAATAAATTTATAGGTTTTGTGTATTCTCTGCCATTGGACAGCAGAATACAACTTGCGAGCTAATCTGATCGACTTGGACATATAAACATTCCCTGGAAAATAGTTCCATGATATGCAATGAAAATTTACTAACTTTTACAAGCTATAATAACCAACTGTCACATTCTCAATAACTTGCTAGCTAATCTGACCTTAATTTTTACAACAGATACTACCGACCAAATATTTAAAAAAAAAAGTGGAAAGGTGTCACACTCTCCATCAATAATCCATTTTACAATTAATTATTTTTTGTTCTGATTTAAAAATTTGTTGTCATAATAATTATGAACTCAATATATTATATTTGAACGCAAAGGATGAGCTAAGATAATAATCCTCGGGGTCACTAGAGCCACAAATCGTCCATACAAGATTTAATATTAGGGATTTTTTGGTATAACATCACAAATAGTTTCAGCAGCCATTGTGAGCTATTTCTTTGCCAAACCAGTGCTTTGAAAACAGCTTCATCCATGAAGCTTCTTACACGTGGGAATGATGTGGAATGAAGCAGTTTTTTCATAGCTCACCTCACACTTGTGGTGTGTAGGATTCTGTGACAAAATGTTTAAGGGAATCTAAATGCATAGATGTTTCTGAAGCTTCACTGAGAAAGCTTCTTGTGAAGCTGGAAACTAAAAAAACAGTATCACTAATAAAGTTGAGCTGTGCCAAACAAAGAATTGTTAAAATAGGTAGTGTGCCTGTTTTATACATGATTGCACACATTATGTCAACTACATTGATGGAAGAGATCCCAGCCCAATATTTAAAAAAATTGTCGGCACGCCAAATGAAAAAAATGGAAGTATGACAAAAACCATAATAAACAAGACATTAAAGAAACACAATGCACACCAATTTCATTTATTTATTGAACAAATTATATGGAAGAATTTACTAATGGAATTGTCATGGTGTTGCTAAATTGCTAATAGTACTTAAGGTGTTGGTCTGGACTTTTATATTCATGAGCTATTTATTACTTTGATTTGATAGTTTGATTGACAAAGATATGCAGTGGTATAGAGGAGATGACAGAAAGATAAGAGTAAACATACCACAAGAGGGTCACTGATCAACTGTAAATCTGTGGCTTCTGACAAGCCTTGGATGAGAACACTGCTTCCATCATCGGCTCCATAGCAGCTATCACAACTAGCCAAGTTTTCAAGGTACACACCGCCTCCATCCTCATCGATACAATAGCAGTTGTCCCTACTATCGTCATCGGAGCCATAAGAACTATCATCATCAAAACCGTCATGTTTACAAACATTGTGCTCACATGTATCATAGCACAAACCCTTGAGCGTGACGCTTGCTGCCACCAACAGTGGCATCTTCTCAAGGAGAGGAGCCCTACCCTCAGAGACAGATAGTCGGAGCGAAACTAGGCGAGGAGTAGAGATCCGAGCGCGGGTTTTGCCGAGGAAATAGCAGTGAACAATGGTGAGATGTGCCAATGACGCAGAAGAAATCCTTTTGCTATAAATCTTGCATCCACTCATAGTGAGATCCTCCAGTGCCGGACATCTTGAGAAATCTATACCTTTGGAGGAATTCATCATAGTCACCTCGGTGAGCTCCACCTTCGTCAGGTGCGGCGACACCAAAGGCACGCCGGCGCCGTCGAGGCACAAGCGCTGCCTCGACTTGAAGCAGACTCGAAGCACCCGGGCCTGCAAATTCAGCACGGCGTGACGGATCCACAGGCAGGCCGCCCGGTTCAGATCGTTGTCCTGCGCCTTGGAGTCGCCACGGATGTTGCCACAGAGGATGTCGCACTCGTTCAAGGGAACGGCGGCTCCACGGAAAAGCAGGAAGTGACTGACGAAGTTGGTGAGCGTCGACGCCGTCCAGTGGCGGCGGTGTGGGCGCGGAGTCAAACGCAGCGAGCGCGTGGACCTCCAGAGGTGGCGCCATCGCTTGGCGAGCACGCACGTCTTCACGGCGTCGTCGGAGGGCAGGAAGGAGAGGATGTGGTGGAGGGCGTCGTCAGGGAGCGCGCTGATGCGGTCATCGCCATCGCTGGCCACGGCCGCCATGCTGGCGAGACTTCTAGCCAAAACGCCGCTGAAACAGCTATATATATAAGAGACGCGATCGCAGCAGGAAGGGTATCTATCCCGACGAGAATTCAGGAGCAAACCAACGATCTGTGCGATCTTTACGTGGTTGCGCTTCAACTACCAAAATTAAAACATGCGCACTTGGAAGTTTCCATACTACGGCGGCGGCCGAGCAATTCCAAAGATGTGATATCTTGTTATGTAGACTATTTTTAGAATTATTTTTTCTATCTATACAAAAATTAAGGGTAAATCTCCGTGTCACTCGAGTGAGACGTTCGTTTGCGTTCACTCGAATCTTTCGGCCATTGGATGTGGATCAGTGCGCCCTGGTGTGTCGGTGGTGTTTGTTTTTTTATTTGGCTGTCATATGGGTCCCGCCTATCAGCCATTTTTATTTTCTGTTTTTGGGCGGCCCGCCTTATTTACTCAGTTTGGAATTTGGAGCATTAATTCCTCCGTCCATTTCTCCACCCATTTCGCCTTCCCTGTTCTCATTGCAGCGGATGCGATTTGGTTGGGTCGCGGTGGTGGCTTCGCCAGCCGACGCACAATCGTCTCTCCGGCGACGCGGCGGTGACTTCGCGCAACCGGGCGGTCACACGCCGGCGACGCGCAGCTGACCCGCCGGTGATGCGCAGAGCCCACGGAAGCGACTTTCGTCGGCGACGCGAGGCCCGACCTAGGGTTCGTTCATTCTTCATCCATTTCCCTTTGAGTTTTTTACTCCAGTGCCATTAAAAAAGTTGGTTTGCTCCTCCACGTCCCTAAAAGATGGTCTCTATCGTGTACGTCCCCGTGTCTTGAAAGTTTCCTCTCTCACGCCATTCCATCCGTTTTCAGCACTAATGGTGTGAACTGACATGTCAAAAGCCCGTTTTACCCCTACGGTAGGGTCCATTTGTCGCCCGTGTGTGTTGGCCCCTCTTTTTCTCTTCTCTTCTCTATGCACACGAAGGTGGCCGGCGGCGAGCAAAGGGGGGAAAAGAGAGACAAGAGGTACGGCGCGTCCACACATGAGTTGGGAGGCTTCGACCCTCGCGGCGGCGAGGTGCGCGCACCGGTCGGGCTCGTGGAGCGAGCATCGACGAGCTCGGGAGGACGCCGCGATCTTGCGGGCGTTCCGAGCGCGGTGTGGCTCCGTCTGTGAGCGCGGCGCAGCGAGGTCGCCCCGCCACCGCGAGCACGCGCCATGGGAGCTCACCGGCCCCGGCCTCCGCCCTCACGGCTCTCGTCGTGGACGCCGCCACGGCTCGGGCGCGGCCTCGCCGGGACGCTGCGTGTGGACCCGGCCGGGCGGCGCGCACGCCCGCGCCCGCCCACGAGCTCAAGCATGTTGGCATGCCACGGGGGTCCACCTCCGATGCGGCCATTTTCGATGGGTTGCCACGGGAGAGCGTATAACCTTGCACACCGTGCCCCCGTGACCCCATCACAATGCCCGTGGAGGTTTTTATTAGCTCCCGGAAAGATCCTATGTTATGTTTGGACAATGAGATATTTTGCCATGGGCCAACGCGTATAGCCCATGGATGCTCAATGTTAGGTGCCTGAAAATTTTGTATCTAATCGTGCAATGATTCTCGTTCATTGCTTCTAAATCGATGGCTTTAGAGCTTCTTCGTTCATTTCACTACAAGAAATCCTCTAATCCGTGACGAATTCTCCGTGATGAATTTTGAGATCGTCACCATCGTTACAGCATCACCAGCAATCCATGATTGAACCGGGTGGATATCCAGCCCATGGCCCAACACCTGCTCGCGTATATAAACCAGCCCCAAAACCTAATCCCGACCCCGCTCCCTCACAGTCTCACTAGTATCCAGTCGCCAGACACGCACATCCCCCTGGCGGTGGCCTCCATCCCGATATCCCACCCCATCGGAGCAAGTCGAGGATGGCGCAGGGCACGCGGAGGACAACGGCGGCAGCAGCACAGCCCGGTCGTCGCTCCGACCCGTGCCATCGCCGTTGAGGCGGGCGGATCGAGGAGGTCCGTGCGGTGCCTGGGCATAGGTGGTCAGTCGGCGCAGCTGCCTGCCAACAGGCTAATTGGGTGAGCTAGGCCGCTGATGAAGTGGTTACCGACGTCAAGGTGAGTCGCATCCACCATGAATCGAAGGTTCTTTCCGCATCTGGCCCCTCAGCTCATCTCTCACATAGTATCGATCTGTGCAGGGAGGATCCACGCTACGGGGGCTCAAGATCTGTTGCGAGCAGCCCAAATCCGTAGTGGATGTCTCAGATTCAAGGTACGAGAGGCACGCCTGTTGCAGATTTTTTGGTATGCCAACTGTAGTCATATAAAGGCTTACGGGTGTTTGCACATAGGCCACTCTGCCACTTTCTAGTCTTCAATTGCCGTGATGTCCTAGAGTAATATTCTGTTTTGTTGTATAATCCGAGAAATATATACTAGTAATTTAGTAAAGACAGCAAAAAGAGATGTATAGCCATCAATTGATGTGTTGTCCTGGAGTTGAATATTCTGTTTTGTTGTATAATCTGAGAAATATATACTAGAAATAATTTAGTAGACAGCAAAAATAGATGTATACAACTGAGGCTAATTAGCACCTAATAGTATAGTGCTGTCGTGTACTATAGTAGAAATACTACTAGTCTTTTCTTTTTTGCGACTTAGAAGTTCTTGTAATCTATGTGAGTCTTATTTGAACTTAATACCATAGTACTGTCCTGTTGCTCAACATGTACGTGTGCACTTTTTGAGATTTGTATGTGTTAGAATTATATACAAGTACATATAAAAAGAAATATCATCTCTTAATATCTTCACTAGTACAGCAGCAGCTCATGCTTTTTCCTGGTTTTTCTCACTGCAGTTTAGCAGTCATAGCTGCAGGAGCAGATGGACAGCAGCTACTCTTTTTCTTCAGTGGCAACAACAGGTTGCAGCCATTTCTTTCAGTGAATGGTAGTCAGGGAGCTACTTCATTGTATTCTGGATGCATATAGCCCTTTGTTTCAATGAATGATTTGTTCATTTGCAGGTTGCATCCTTGCAACTAGCAAGGCAAGTGAGGGCATGGGAGCTTGGCACTTCATGACCGATTTTTTGCAATGTGCAGTTCTATTTGGTGTATGTCTGTATCAATTGCTACAGCATGTTTGGTGTTTGAGGTTCCAAATTTCTACTGAATCTACATACTTTAATTACAATAGCAAGCAGTACCCTGTTCTTTCAATTTTTCTCAGTGCAGCAACACAACTTCAGCTTGATATAATCAGGCAACACATCCCTGCTCTTGCTTAATCTAGTTACTTCTATTTTAGTACTCAATTTTTGTTCGCAAAGAAGCAGTGCTGTGTATTGGTTTGTTCCCCTAACAAACCCCCACTCACCCCTGTTCTGAGCAGCAGCAGCAACTTGGCAACTGAAGACTATAGGTTTTCTACTTTTCACTAATTAGTGGTGCAGCAGCTGTACTCTTCTGACTGCATTTTCTTGCTGCACTGTGACTCCAAACTAAATATTGCAAGCTAGAAAATGTTTGGATTAAGAATAAATCAGAAGTATTTGAATGTGTTTTCTATAATGTATGGAGTCAGCTTGGTAGCTTTTCTTTAGAACCTTTGTAAATTGAAAAGTAGGTACATGCTTCATGCTTGGATTATGTCCACTAGTTATAAACTTATTGTGGAACCATTACTTGCAGGAAAACTAAAGATTGGCATGGGAGGAGCTAGAAGTAGGCACTGTTACTGAAATCAGGGAGGTCGTCGTGTATCTCATTTGTTTATGGGCCAATCATTGTGTTGCACGATATGATAATGCTTGATGGTGGATTGCACGATTTGTGCTTGATGTAACTTTGTATCTTATCTTATGTGATGTTATGTAAATCAAAAATTTTACAATGGTATGTGTTGCACGATGTGTTGCTGGAATGAGCTGTTTCTCTATATGGGCTGTACTTTGTATATGCAATAATGGGCTGTAATTGGCTGCAAAATAAATAAATAAATAATGGGCTGAAAGCTGCCTAGATGTCCACATCATCATCCATGTCGACATCCACGTGAGCATCCATGTGAGCAACCAAGATGACATGGCAATTCATCGCTGACGTTTATGTTTCGTCATAGCAAATGGATTTGGGCTGGGCTAACTAGGTCTCGGGCTCTACCGTGACGATTTAAGATTGTCACCGTTTTCGTTAATCCGTGATGATTTCTAACAAAACGTCACGAAGGTCAATCGGTGACGCTCAATCCGTGATGATATCTAAAATCGTCACCAATGTCGTTTGCTGACGTTTTTTTATTGATCCGTGACGAAAACAATTCACCACAGATTAGCAGGATTCTTGTAGTGTTTGTTTTCTTCATCAGTTGTCAGGGTGCATTTCGTTCGTGTTTTCAGGCGCCTGCACTACAAGAATCGTGAAAAGGAAGTCAGGCAGGGAAGGCATCGCTGAAGAACACAATTGTTGAACGGCTCTCTCCAAGAAAAAACAAATGCCGAAGTGACTTAGTGTTCCTTCCCCCTCCGATTGTACGACATGGTGGCGAAGCCCGGCCTCTATTCACCATCGGATCATCACACGTCGGGCGGTGGTGAAAACATTCATCACCCCTAGTTAATCAACCAAAGGGGTCCCTCGGGTTATACGCCGGTGGTGGTACGGATCACCGTCATAACCATTGGTGAAAACCCCGGTGGCGTTTAAACTTTTTTTTAGCAAAGTGGCGTTTAAACTTTCACGCGGTGATGTGTATTAATCGAGAAAACAAAAAAAAAAAGTCCTATATTTCCTCCATCAAATATCTCGGTCATCCAATTTTTCTCCTCGGACTACAAAACCAGTTTGTTAAACCGTGTCAACTTTGGAAATTGATTGCTTTTCTATCTTGGATGGTTTTGATGGTGGCTTTATTGACGTGGTGCCACATCAAAGGTGTAAATCAGACTAAGTTAAAAGTCCATGAGGTACATTAGACTAGTAATTATTTTTATGAAATATCCAAAGATTCATAAAAAATATTTTTTGAGCAAATATGTCCAAATGTTTTACATGAAAAAGTAAGACAACTGAAAATAATTCAATTGAATATCCTAAAATTGGGTTTAATCTTAGAAAATTCAAATGAAATTTGTTTTACCTTGCAAAATTATGAAACTAATTTCAATTCATAGGAACTTCACATGCTCTTGTTATCTATTGTAATATGATGATCGTTGGACCACGTAGAAGCATTAGTGGGGCGTCACCTAGACTAGAGGCAAGGTGGGCACCGGTCCCGAGCCCCTGGATAGATTTGAAAAAAATCTACTTAACTCCCTCAACCTAAAAAAAACTATTGTTGGTTGTCCATTTCACCTCCTCACCTATAAAACTAGGTATTCTATCCCTTTACCTATTGAAAACCATCTAAGTAACTCTGTAAGGTGGTTTTACCGACATGACATATTAAGAAATCTACATACTCCCTAACAAATCAAGGGTTTACTATATAACCCTCTTAACTATAAAACCTGATATTGTAGCCAAGGAATCTAATAATGCTCAAATGATGTAACACCCTAAAATTTTCCTCTTTAGAAACAAAGTTAAAATGATTTACTATTGTATTTTTGTGCTTATGAAAACATAGAGAAAATAATATTTTCTTAATTAAAATTTATCATAGGATTTACCAACATATTTCTTGCATTCATGCTGCTCAATATGATTTGCTTGTGATGACTGATTTTGATTCAAAACCCTAAATAACTCAAACAGCTTTTGAAAAGGGTTTTGATATGGCTTTGAAATAAAATTAAAAGAAAAGGCTAAGAAAGACTCAACCTCTCTTCATTTTAACCTAAAGGCCCAACCTACACCCGCTCTCCCCCGCAGCCTACATAACTCGCATGCCCAATTGGGAAAGCATGCACAATTGGAACCCGAGCTTGCACCAGTGCTATCCTTTCCCTCTCTTTTTCACTAATCAGCTGGTCCTGTCCCTTTCTCTCATTGATAGGTGGGCCCGGTAGTCATCCATTAATGATTTTGCACTTATTACCTTGACCTTTTCTAGTATAGAATCCATAGTCATTGATCGAGTTCAAAATCTCAATTTTATTTTATGTTATTTCAAAAATTCCTCACCATATTTTACAAGGATGCCACCCATCTTCGCTTTTTAGGGATGGACCAAATCGGTTCAACCTTGTAAGATTTATATAAATTCAAAATTAAGTCAAGAAAATCATGATTCTTGCTTGGGAACATATCGGTGCAAACTTACAAATTTGAAACTTTGAACACAGGCGACCACATGTTCTTGATCAAAGGGTGCGCATAGGGGAGTGGGAGGGGGCATTTGCTCCTTAGATCAACATCATGTGGTCTAGATTTAAAGTATCAAAATTTGCACTGGTGGTCCGGTTTGCATGTGATATGTTCCCTTCTTGTTTTGTTAGACTCTTGATAATGTTTACTTTGTGAAGGAGTGGAACAGGCCCAAAATTGATCGGATAACGCCAAGCAACGAGTACAGTGCCATGCAAAATGCCGTGCACTTAAAAAATATAGGGAAAAGCACTAGCTTATTCGTAGTAGAAAGTATTCACGCCATGATGTAAATATAGAAAAAAAACAAGCTTATTCATAGTACAAAGAACTCACGAAGTAAATATAGAAAATAAACAAGCTTATTCATAGTACAAAGAAATCATAGAAAAAAAACAAGCTTATTCATAGTACAAAGAACTCACGGCAAAAAAATTCCATGCAAATTAAGCCTCCAGCAAAAATATTGCAGTCGTCAGGGATCGATGTTAGCTCACCACTGTGATCGATGTCAGTTCACCACTCTCATGCCTCTGCACACTAGCTAGCTGGGCTGGTTTACTTTCTACTACAAATAAGAGCACCCACAACTATATTTATTAGGGCAGAGATGAAAACTAACTCTTAATTAATTACTCCTTAGTTACCACAATCATGTTCTAAACATCATGTTTTTTTAGTATAGAGGGAGTATAAGACTAGAGTATACATGCTAATTAAATATAATATTATAATAAAAAAATAAAAAAAAACACACTGAACATGTATTTTATAGGAAAAGAAATAGAATTAATTAGCTCTAGCTCTTTGAAGTTCACCTGATCTAGCTCTCGATCTTTGACCTTCCCCTGATTTACGAGATAATGAAGACTAACCTCAAATGTTACAGATTAGATTAGATACTACTAGAGATCAAGTATCCGGAGGGAGAGGAAGATATTTCATATGATAATTAACTGTAAATTCTAAGCTATGTTATTATCGGATCAAATAATTGGCTAAATTCTAAATTATAAACTATATGCATGCACGCGAGATGGATGAATGCTTGCATGGGCACTTCACATCAGGTTTACACTATACGTTTATTTTTCCCTGATCAAACGAGCGCAACGGTGATGGGCCGGCCCAAGAGAGCGGTGCCCTAGGGGCGCGCCCCTGGCGGACGGCCACCACCCCGCGCCGCCGCCGCCGCCGCCGCCACGCCGGCGCCGGTCCCCGTCCCCCCCGCCAGCTCTCTCCGGCCACCTCCCTCTCCTCCCCACCTTCCCCACCTCTCGCAGCCGCGGCGGGGCCCCGTCGCGCCGCCACCACCATCACCGTCGCGGGCGGGGCGCGACCGCGCGCGCCGCTGGCTCGCCCGCCGGCTCGGCCGGCGCCGGCTCCGCCGCCCGGGACCGTGGCGGGGCACTGGGACGCCGCTGCCGCCTCGGACAGCCCGGTGGGACGCCGGGTCACCGGGTCGCCGCCGCCGGGCGCCGAGGAGGAGGAAGCTGCCGCTTCCACCGCTTCCACCGCCGACGGTGCACCACCCACGCCGCGGATGGTGCTACGGCGACCTTGGCGGGGGCCGGTCTCGGAGGGGGTCCCCGGCGGCCGGCCCGTGCGCAGGAAGCTAGCTGCGCGCGCGCGCGCAGGTGTTCGATGGAATGCCCCAACCCACCCCCGCCGCCGCCAGCCAGCCGCCGGCCACTCCGGCTCCGGCTGCCACCCCAGTTTCCTCGTCTGGCGGAGGCAAGGCCCTCTCCCCAGACGCTCGACCCTTCTTCCCCTCCCATCCACCTCCATCGGCGGGCCGCTCCAAGTGCGAGCGGTGGGCGGACGGCGAGCTAACTGACTGCTCTGATGACGACGACGACGAGCTTGCCCCGCCGCACAGCTTTGCCAACCGCCGCCCCCCGCCGTCGAGGGCTCCGGCGCACCGCTCCCGGGGTCGAGAGCCCCGCGCGAGCGATGCGCGCCGTGTGTTCTACGGAATGCCGCTGCCATCCGACGGCGGCTCGGCACCCGTGGAGGCGCTCCACACCGGGCATGGTGCGCCGACGGTCGCCTTCTCCAACACGCCCCGGCCCGAGGCCTTGAGGATGGGGAGTCCTCGGCCAAGGCCGGGGCTGCGGCGCCCGATGGCCATGCTCACGGCACGACGTCTGCCGGCATGGGCGCGCCGCGACGACGGCGTAGGCGCGCCACCGCATGCGCCGGAGGCCGCCGGTACCTCGACACTGTCGCAACCGGGACCACCACGCGGCGACGACTCGGGCCATCTCCGGCCTGACGACGGCTCGGCCCGGTGGCCAACTCCCGCGTGCTAGCTCATCGGAGGCTTGGCCTGGACCCGGAGCCACGGATCCCGGCGTCGAGACGGCTCGGCTCCAACCGCCGGGCTTCCCCTCCAGACCGTGACGGCTGGCGTGAGGTGCTACCCCGCAAGCCACCTCCGATGGCGGCCGCGCGCGTGACGTGGCCGCGAGGCCGACCCGAACGCGCGCCGGCCTCCGGCCGCCGGTAGGCGCAGTGGGACGTCGAGGGACGGTGCCTCAATGCACGGCAACGGGCACCGGATCGCGACGTGCAAGCGGGAGCCCCAGTCTTGGAACTGCCATGGGCTCAACCACCGGGCCGGGACTGCACTAGGCCTCCCGTGATGCGTTCGTCCTTCGGGCGGCCGGGGGGGGGGGCACGGGCGCCGCCGCGCTCCCATGCGCAAGCGGAGCGAACCCCGGGAGCTTGGGATGTGCTGGGGGCCGCTCGTTGTCACCGCCACGTCGCTCTTCGGGGACGAACGTAGATGCGCAGGGGCCGGCCAACGCCGACGTCGCCACCAGATGCGGCCCAGAGCGGATATCGCCGCCGTCCAGGCCGCGGTTGCTACGGCCATCGGGATCCAGCCGGGGGAGCTGCAGATCCGACGGTGGCCCAAGGGTTTCATCATCACCTACCCCAACCAGAAGCGCGTGGACAGTGTCGCGCCAACCATGGCGGAGGTTGTGGCCCGACACCGGGAGGGTGCTGCGGCACCCGACCGCCAAGGACCACCGATCCGGCCCCAAAGCGACGGGTCGGGACGAAGACGACGAAGCGCACGCAGGTGTGGCCACCACTTGGCGCGCTGACCGCCTCTCCACGCACGGCCACCGGCTCTACCGGGAACCACGGCGCCGGAGTTGAGCCGGCTGCGTCGGCCGCGACGTCGAGGGCGCCGCGCCGGCCGTCGCAACGCCGACAACAAGAAGACGCCGCGACAGGATTGGCATCCGGGCGCGCCACAGCCGGCACCCCCTGGCATAGCGGCCGAGGCGGCCTGGGAGGAGGGTGAGATCCGACCGGCTGCCCCATCACCCGGGCCGACCTCCACTCCAGCGGCCACCACCCTTCCCGAGGACCGCCTGGTGGACGCGTCTGAGGAGGCCGCGGTGGCTCTGGACACTGACGGCGCCGGGGACGACCCAGACGCGCAGGGCACGCTGGCGTTGCTCGACCTCTGGGGAGGGATGCTTGCGGACGGGCCACCCGGTTCCGGCCCACTATCTGGGCTCGGCCACCCCGTTACCACGGTCTCGCCGAGGAGAGGATGGTGGACGCCGAACAGGAGGCGACGGGGGTTGCCGACCCAGCGGAGGCCGACCCGTCTACGCCGGTGCACTGGGGGCACGACGACACGACGGAGGGCACCCTCGCCCTCCTCACCCACTCCGGGGAGAGGACCTCGGCGAGGACCACCGGGCTTCGTCGTCCCGGGTGCTTTCTCGCGGCAGGATGACCGGAAGAACACCCCACCACGATGGGAGACCTTGTGCGACGCAGACGATGGATGGACTACGGCTTTCGCGGGACCTCCCTAGCGCCGCGACCACGTCGTCCCGGGGACGCTTCGAGGCGGGGACCGCCGAGTACCCCGGGGTCGCCGACTTCGGACGACGAGCCGCCGGGAGAGCGGTAATGACGGCGGGAGACCCGGCGACCGGCGGGGTGGACTCGCGGGGAGCTTGGAGTCACCCGTGGTGCACCCGGGGCCCCGGGACGTGCCGCCGAGACACCGCCGGCCCCGGCGGGCCCACCTTTGTGGGGCTTCTGGAAGCCCGCCCTGGACCGCGACCACCGACGACGAGGCGCCCCCGGGGTTCTGCACCCCTGTCTTCCGGAGGCCTGCCGCCAGCTCGCCGACCGGGGAGGCGGGCACCCCGCCCAAGGACGGCTCCCTCACAGGGCGGCTCAAGAACTTCGCCAAGAGAGTCTTCCACAAGGCGACCACTCTGCTCCTGCCGGCCAGGGAGGCCGACTCCAGCTCCGCCAAGCTGCCTACACGGAGCAGGCGCATCACGGCCAACCCCCTCTCCAAGTACCCTGTAGCGAAGAGAGGCGAGATCATTGCCATGAGGAAGATGGGGTTCATCGAGTCACAGCCGACGGAGGAGGGACGGCTGAAGCTGGATGCGATGTTCCAGGGAAGACCAGGAGATGCCGGGCCTTGTGTGAGTTGTTCGCGGAGACGAGGAGCGACAGCAGCGACCTCGGAGGCGCCGCGGGGGCCGGGGGCCGCGCCGAGCGTTCGAAGCCGGTGCGCGAAGACTAGAATGTCTAGTGCGTGAGTAATCCGTTTTGTACGTGTTCGGGTGGCGGGCTGTGTTTAATATTTGTATTCAGCCCGGAAAAACCCTGTAAAACTCTCTTCTACTTAGTACAATGATACGCAAACCTTTTACGTATTCGAGAAATCCTGACACGTCGATTTCCTCGAAGCGTCACCTCGAAGTAATAACCATTATTGACGGTGGAAACGAAACGTTAGCTCTCGAGTTTCGCCCTCAGAATGAATGCGGATATTTGAAAAGTCCCGTGAAGCTTTCAGACTTCAGTATAAAGCACAGAGGTTCAGATCAGATTCAGCCAGCGCTCGGTGGGTTCTCAGTTCACCAGGTATAGTATTTCTCTTCATCGTCTTTCTAGTTCAGTTCAGTTTTCGCGAACAGCCTCTGAGATTTCGATCTGCTCAACACTGAAGGACTGCGGGAATTCTGGCTTCTCAATCTCCTCCCCGCTGGCCATTGCTCATGTTCTTTCCTTGCGTGTGTGACCTGCAGCCTCCGGCGCCCACGGGCTGTTCGTCGGAATGGATCGCAGTAGCAGGACCAAGAGAGCACCGGGGTCCGGCGGCGAGGACCGGATCAGCGCTTTGCCGGACGGCGTTCTCCAGCACCTGCTTGGTTTCCTGCCGGCAGACGAGGCTGTGAGGACGTCTGTGCTCGCGCGGCACTGGCGCCACCAGTGGAGGTCTTTGAGGCGCCTGCGCATCGTCTCCTCCGAGCAGTGGAAAAGCGTCGAGCATTTTAATGAGTTCGTGAACTGCATCCTTCTGCAAAGAGAGCCCAGCCTGGTCTTAGATGAAGTTGAGTTTTCGGGTGATCGGTTCTTGTTCTCGGATAAGCACATCAATGTTTGGATTCGGCATGCTGTGCTGTGCCAAGTTTCTGTGCTCTCTGTTAGTCTAACTACTTCTACCAGATTGCCCGATGTTCCCATAATTCTACATGGCCCTGCTCTGCGCTCCCAGCATTTGGCAAAATTGGGGCTGGCTAATGTGTGTTTGGACAACAACTTTCTTGATCTTTCTTCCTGCCCTGTATTGGAGGATCTAACGATAACAATTTCCAACATGAAGACTCGTAATAATATCGTTTCCCAGTCCTTGAAGCGCCTAACCATCTGGAAATGCTTTATGTATGGTAGTACTCGGATCCACATTTCTGTTCCTAACTTGATTTGGCTGCACCTCCATTGTTACGGTATTCATGCTCCTATGCTTGAAAACATGCCTTCACTAGAAACTGCCTTTGTCAAGCTTCCTTCTTCTCACACGAAAAGTGTACGGCTGGACATTCGGGAGAATGTGGTGCCTGCGAATTTTGTCTTCTTAATCATGACTATAGAGGTCGATCTCTACTTCTTGGAAGTTTGTCAAGTGCCAAGAACTTGCAGTTGATTGCTGAACGTGGAATGGTACTACACATTTCCCTGTCTTCACTCCTAACCCCATCATTGTTCTTTGTTACTCAGTGTCTACAACCTTCTTTGTGTGTTGATAATTAGATAAATACATTTCACAAGCAGTGCAATAAGATTTTTTTTTCTCTTTGCTCAACCTGGATGATATTCACATCTTCTATCTTGATTTTTATTGTATATTTGTTTTCTGTTCTTCACTTCATTCAGAATCTATATGTTGATGACTGGGCCTTTAGAACTTCACATGCAATACAATCTGATTTGCTTTTAAAATTGTATGGATGTGGCATTGCTACAACTATTTTTTTAAGCTTACCCATTGGATGAATCATGTAGTAACTTAGTTTTACATCATCAATATATGGACATTTGAATGTGAATTCAGATAATGTTTTTGGAATGCCATGTTCTATATGTCTATATGACTTTTAAACTGGATCTTCAATTGTCTTACTAGTTTTGCTATTTGCTTAGCCTATTTTCCGAAGAGACTTGAAATTGTGCCGGATCCCTGCATTTAGTAAGTTAAAGACACTACTACTGAATGAGTGGTGTGTTGCTGTGGACCTACGTGCACTTGCTTCCATTCTAGAGCATTCACCCGTTCTTGAGAAGCTGACCCTTCAGCTAGCTAAGGTAAACCTTTTTTTATCTCAGGGCATCTTGCATGATTAATCGATCACCATGGTTGCCTCTGTATGCACTATAGTCTCATGTTTGCTACATATTTTGTTTCCTACAGGGACCTGGCACAGAATTACACCTTACTGTGGTTGAAATCAAGTGTGGAGAGGTTGATGGGAGGGTTTGCATGATTCTAATGTTCCTGAGTAGATTTGGTAGACAAATTATGATCACACCAGACAACAGACCTTCAACATGTAAGTTGACAGTATCAGTCTCTGTCGTTTCCATGATTCTAAATATATGAGTTTAAGCAGCTGTGTTTTGTACTATGAGCAGGGGGAAATGAGCCTGGTGTCATTTCGTAGCTTCAGAACTAATTATCAAATTTAATAATTAGACATTTTGCTTAGTTTCATGTTTATGAAATATAAATTATAAACACAGATTTGGAGGAGCTGAATTAGACTGTGTTAGCTTATTTTGACATGTCACTGAACTAGACAATTTCGATCTCACCTCACTTTGTTCAATTTTGTGCAGCTTTCAGTTTCGAGTAGGGACAAGAAATAAACTCTGGGATGTTTGGTGAATCTACTGTCAGTAATTGACAATTTGGGCTGAAGTTTGTCACCTTCTATTGTGAGAAAAATCTTATTAACTATGTTGGTTGTGGCAGTATCAACAACATATAATAGACAATAGTACTTGTCTAAGCTATCTCTAGCGGAACCTTGTTTCAGCATTATTGATCATATTACTCTTTCATCTCTGTTACTGTGATGTTCTTATTGTCCTGAACTATTCGGTCTACTTATGATATAATGAGTGGAACTGTTACATATGATCTTGCCTGTGTGGTATATTAGTTGGACCTACTTTGTATCATTATTAATCCTATCATGTGAGCATGCTGAAAATATTTTCAATATCGCCCAAATCGTCACATCGATATCTTCTCTGGGAACTGACTGAGACGCCATGCACATGTTCCTGAACTGACCTGACCATATGGGGTCGAATGCGGCTCAGTTTCAGCTTGAGACAATTAAAACTAAATTGAACAAGAGAGCTGCTAGAAATTTCCCTTTCCATTTTTCTTCGCCTTTTCTTCTCTGGTTGTCCTATATGAGATGCATATAAGTTGCAAGGGCAGTTTGAGAATTAAGATAACGGACCCAAGATACAAAGATACTAGAGCAATTTAACGAATAAAAAAAAAGCAGGTCCTAATACATCTTGGATGAGATTCCATATCATTGTTAGACGTGAGTTTCTCTAAATAGTATGGGATGGGTCACGGGTCCAAGTCACATGAGGCATGGAAAACCTACTAGTAATTTATCTATAGGTATTTTTTTAGTGATTTAATGAAGCTGGGGCAGGGGTGGTGGCGTGGACAAGGATGGTGGAATTTAATCGGTGGTCATGGATAAATAGGACCAAATTTAAAAAAATTCAAATTATTTTGAGAAAAATGTAGAATTTGACTTAAAACTATTCCTAATAATATTATTAAATATCACTTGTTCATATATAAAAACAAGAATTTGTTCTCCTCTTCTCTTAACTACGCTTAAAAAGATTCCAAATTTATCATTTCCCTAAATATTAGTTCCCAATACCAAGGCCGAACCGCCACATATGCGCTTTCAGTATAAAGTACTTGGATTATTAAATTTCCCAAGTGGGCAATCAAAATTCTTAATTCCCATCTAGCAAATTGTTTGTGGAGTGATAATGAGGGGAAAAATAAGATTCATCTAGCCAATTGGTATAGTGTATCTATGAAAAAGGAGTTTGGGGGGCTTGGGGTTCCAAACTTAAGAGATATAAATCTCTGCTTGCTAGCCTCTTGGGTTAAAAGATATAATAGGGATGGGGGTAAACTGTGGGAGCAGTTGATTGATCAGAAGTATGGTACCGAGAATCCAAACTTGTGGTGCTCCAATACCACTGGCAGTTCTCAGTTCTTTAAGAGCTTTATGTGGGCTGCTAGAGCAACTGAATTAGGATATATGTGGAAAATAGGTAATGGAAGGAAGGTGAGATTCTGAGAAGACATCTGGCTGGGTCATTCTAGTTTAGCCATACAATTTTAGGAGATATATGTACTAGTTCATGAGAAAGCTGGGACTATTTCAGAACTTTGGGATGGGACTGAACTTAGATGTACTTTTAGGATAACTGTAGACCAGAGACTGATGAACCCATGGTTGGGAGTGAAACAGTTGGCTTCTACCATTGTATTCTCTGATGAGGAGGATACTCCCATTTGGTAATTTAGTTCTAAAGGCGAATACACTTCACAGTCTTTGTATAAGATAATCAATTTTAGGGGGATTGTTCCTGTCTATGTGCCTGCTATTTGGAAGCTTAGGATACCTCCTAGAATTCAGTTTTTCCTTTGGCTAATGGCCAAGAATAAGGTTTTGACTAGGGATAATCTAAGTATTAGGAAATCTTTAAATGATGTCGTTGTCTTTTCTGCTCTGAATCTAAAACTGTGCTTCATTTATTTTTTGACTGTACTGTTGCTAAGCAAATGTGGGCTTGTTGTAGGGATGTAGGTAGCGATTATGTTTCCATTGGACAGATGTGGCTTAGTTATAAAAAAATTTTAGTTGATAATTGCATCTGTGCTGCTGCCCTGTGTTGGTAATGGAAACTAAGAAATGTAATCTGCTTTCAGGGTCTACCTTGGATATACATAAAGAGTCTCCTAATGAGTATAGTAGTGTTGTTTCAGTCATGTAGTATTCTATGTCCACAAGAAAGATCTCGGGAGTTCTCGATGAAGGTGAACAAGCTGAAAGAGATCGCCTCCAGACTGGCAAGGATTGGGCGCGGAACCAACTGGGGAACAAGTGGGATGTGTACATGTTTCAGCATGGCTTCGACGCAGCAGCAGTTGTTCCTGATGAGGTGGCGATGAAGGTTTCAGAGAAGTATGCTGGTGATGATGAGGATATCGGCCGAAAGTGGATCAACACCGGGGCTATGAAATGTTGTAATAGGCTAGTGAAGTGTTTGGGTGTGTTCTGATGGTAGTCAATTTAGAGAGTTGCAGCTATCTTTGGGAAAAACTGGGTTTGGTGGTAGTGCATCCAACCTCGGAGCTGTAAACATTTAACTCTTGTTGTCTTTGCAATGCAATGGCAGGGTTGTTTCAGCCCTTAAACTCAAAAAAAAAGGTACTTGGAGTTCGCGTGTTCGCCTTCAATCACTAAGTTTAATTTAAAAATTATGACACATGTGCAATGTAGTCATATATTCTAGTAAAAACATTATAAGCGTCAGACTGTTACCCTCGCGGGTCGAATTTTTTTTATGAACCTTAGTAAAAACATCACTAAGGTTTGTTCATGTTTTGTCGCCTGGATATATAGAAAGTCATCCTGCTTATTGTTCTCCTTGCCCTCTCCTCCTCCGATCCGTCGTCTCCTACCTCCAGTGTCCTCCCAGATCCAATCTCCACCCAGCATGAAGCCCGGCTGGCGGGAGAGGGCTATAAAGAGATGACTGAGACTGGACAAGGCAGCCACCGTAGCCATTGACGACGGCGGCGGCGGAGAAGACCGCATCAATGCGCTCCCCGGACAACACGCTCCACCATATCCTCTCGTTTCCTGCCCTTGGACCAAGCCGTGCGGACGTGCGTGATTGCCCGGCACCGGCGTCACCTCGGAGGTCCACGCGCTCCCTGCGCGTGAGGCCCCGCTGCCGCCCATGCCGACGCGGCGGCAGCGTCTCGGTATAAGCCCCGGACGCCGTGTCGAAGCCGACCAACTTCGGGAACGACTTCTGCGCTCCTCCACGAGCCGCCGTGCCGGTGGACGAGTGCGACATCCTCTCGGGACTGCGGCGAGTTGCACCGCGACTCCGAGGTGAACGAGGAGGACTTCTCCCGTGCATACTATCGTAAGCTAGCAGATGACGACCTGAACCGGGCGGCCTGCTCGTGGATCCGCCACGCCGTGGCGACCCGCAGCCCGGGTGCTCCGAGTCAGCTTCCGACGAAGCCGCGGCTGTGCCTCGACGACGTGCCTTTCGAATCGCAGCTCCTGACAAGGGTGGAGCTCACGGCTGCCATCTCGAAGTGCCGGGCATTGCAGGATCTCACTATGACTGAGTGCAAAATCTATGGCGGTAATGGGATTTCTTCTATGTCGTTGGCACATCTCACTATTGGTAACTGCCATTTCTATTGGGACGAACCGCGCCGCGCCCGGATCTCCACTCCGCGCCTAGTTTCGCTACAACTATCGGTTTTAAACGGCATGGCTCTGCTTCTTGACAAGATGCCGCTGTTGGTAGTGGCAATTTTTTTTTTGAATGAACTGGAGGGGCCAAGGCCCATACAGGAAATTATTAAGAGCAAAATTTGCCGCTGTTGGTAGCGGCAAATGTCACGATCGTTGATTTTGCGAGGATACATGTGAGCACAATATGTGCAGACATATCGCGCTCAGTTTTGGTGACGAAAGTTCTGATGTTTCTTATGGCAAAAGTAGGGACGACAGCTGCTATTGTATTGATGGGGAAGGAGGCGGCGTGTACCTTGAAAACTTGGGTGGTGATAGCTGCTATGGTGCCGACGATGGAAGCAGTGTTCTCCTCCAAGGCCTGTAAGAAGCCACAGATTTAGAGTTGGTCAGTGACCCTCAAGTGGTACATTTCCTCTCATCTTTTTATTAAGTCAATGTCCCGTGCTGTATGTAGCTGGCTTGCCCGTCTCCGTCATATCTATGTATGCAGTTATTCTATCTTTGTCAAAGCCTAGGATTGTCATCCACCAAACTATATCAAAGTAGATGGTATAGGAGTTCAGATGAACAGTAAATAGTTACTAGCAATTAGCATAACCATGTAGTGCCTTTATTTCTGTAGTCACATTTCCATTAGTAAATTCATCATGTTATATAATTGAATTTTGATTTATTATGTGCATCACTTTGGTATGTTTTCTGGTTTTTGCCATGCTTTCAGTTTTTTCTTTTATGCTCCTAACAATCTTTTTTAATATTTGGCCAGGATCCCTTCTATAAGCTTTTATTATAGTTATTATACTTAGGACAAATGAGCCTGATCAATCAGCTCCGCTAGTCGCTCCACGTGCAGTTCCTCGTGCACACAAACAAAATCTCCTCCAGCTGCTTTCCTTTCTGACCCAAGCTCTACGATCCGCTGAGAGGAGCACGAGTACGAAGGTAAAGCTAAAAAAACTAGCTTTACTCAGAGGCTCTGCGATACTGCCATGGGCTCTTTGTGCAACCATATTGTTCAGTTGGCCACTGGAGGGCATCATTGCTAGCGAGGCCGGTGTTAGGGCAGGGTGACGGTGGCGTTGGGTTGGAGGCATGTCGATAGCAGCACGGGGCGAGCGGGGGCGTGCCAACAGCCAAAGCAGCTCCAAGGGAGGAGGCAGGAGCTTGGTGAGTGAGGGAGCCATGCACCAGCGCGTGATCTTGACAGGCTAGGTAGCTCGACTCGAGGGTTGATGGGGCGGAGGAGCCTAGATGTGGAGGTGGAGTCAAAGGATGCAGACTGCGGAGGATGGGCGAAGAATGGAGGCGGAGAATAGAAAAACATACGCGGGCGGTCTGATATTGAAGAGGATAAGGGAAAATTGAGAGGAAAGGAATAAATAGTGGAATTGAATTGAAAAGAACAAAGATGGGTAGTATATAGATATTTTACTATTTTTTTCTACTAGGAGAAGCTGTTCTACTAAATGTTTTTGTCAAAACTGTTTCAGCTCCATCGGGGAGCTGTGCCCCTAGAGCTGGAATAAAAAAATTTGCTCCACTAGTGAAACACTACCGTGCCAAACAGAGCCTGGTTGTAAGTGAAGAACTGTTGTTGATCTATATTGAATCATATTTGTGGTTCTAGTGATCTCAAGGATTAGGATACCTACCATCATCGTAGATATAGTCTTTGCATGAAAATCTATTATACTGAGAATCAATTACTGTCATGGCTATTAGACAATGAACAAGAAACTTAGAAACCACAACATGAATTAAAAAAATGGTACAATATTACTAATGGAAAAAACACTTACTGCTTCTCATATTCTGTTTTGTACAGTTTATCTTCAGAACGCCACATTCAGCAAGCTAAAACTTTGTATACCACATATACTTTTTGTGTGGAACCAGGATGAAACCCCAGTAATGCATGACCAAATCCATACAATACTAGAGTATACATACTGATCAAATAAATATTTGGTATCTTGGCGCTATTTTAGTAAATGTTTATTATCATTTTATGATTGTCCATATGCTTCGTTTAATCTAGTATTCTAAAGCCCCTTTCTGTTTTATTGCTTTGCCCGCTGTGATGTGTTTGCTCAACTGAGGCATGTTAAGGCTCCACTTGGAGCAATAAACTCAACATTCTCTTTTCGTTGCTGTGAATTAAGGGGAAACAAACAAATTGTATTGCGCTCCCCGCCCCCGCCCCACCACACACACAGACACACACGGGTAAATAAAGTATAACAACTTGGTTGTAGCTGTTAATAATTAAGGCAGGTACATACTTATTATACAGTAGCAACACACTTTGTCCCAATCAGGTCTCAACTTCCAGTTTTGTGAAAAGGAAACAAAAAATATACTAGCTTTGATTCTTGGCTTGAAAATACTGGATACTTTCATTTGACTACACAAGTTGACTGACCATTTTTGGTTAGTTCCTTCTGAGAAACCATGTGTTAAATGTGATAGATTCGATCCTTTCCGAAACAAGTAAAATACTATATAATCCTTTGTAGCAAATAGGACCTGCCGAAATTCGCTCTCATCTTTGTGTCGACAGGTTTCGGGTCGGAGAAGTGAAAAGATGATCATGGATGAACCAGTTCTCGACCACCTATGGTTTTGGTTTACTGGGACGTACCCATTTTATCAGTATGCTGCTGGTTTCTATGTACTCTTGACACGGTTGAAAAGCCAACAACTTTTGGCAGATTCAACAAAGTGGTTTGTGAGAGGAAATACGTCGAAATTTGCCGGCTTTTTATCGGCTGAACAGGACCTATACTCTATAGCCTGTAGTAGAGGTTTTGCAAAATGAGCCATTTCTCGGTGTGCAGGGAGGGATCCTCTCCTACTCTCCTGGTAAGAGCAACGTGGCAATTAAGTAAGGAAAATTGGGGTGTGCTAGTGTCCGCCCATTTGGATCGTAGCATCGGTCCGACATTTAACATTCATGCGTTTCAGATTTCCTGCGCATCCGTTCGCTCTGCATCTGTTTCCGCAGTGGGCCGCATTGTTGCATCCGGCCCACACATTTACTTATATAAGTTGAGTCAACATCTAGTCAAAATCTTATATAGGTAATTAAAACTATATTGGACATACCATTTAATATAGGCTGTTTAATTGACTTAAAATAGGCCAAACAGAGTCACAGTTCACAAACCACCAAATGATTTACAAAATCGGGAGGGGATAAAACGAAACATAAAGTTGATTCATTCGAGTCCCAACCAAAGCTTATAAAGGAGCTAACATTTGGAAAGCAAAATGATGGAAAACAAAACCCATACGAACAGAGTTCATGTTCACACCCTATCCTGCTAGAGTAACCAGGACCAGCAGAATTTTATCACAAAAGAAGCTCGACAGAGTACAGTTCAAAGACCAACTATGCAACACTACTATGACACCAAACTAAATGACCGATCACAAAAAACGCCTTGGACGTCCATGTCATCAATGCACCTCCGGAAGTCCTCCAGCCCGTTCCACATAACCTTGGTCTTTTCATCCAAGTATTTGATATCGCGCTCCTTCAATGGTATAAACACCACTTCTGTAAATGAAGTACTGGATATACTGGATCCAAACTGCGATCATCAGGACATACTGGATCCATCGCTATAATCTGAATCGTCTGTTGAGTAACAGGTCACTGTAAACAAAAAGATTGCAGTGATAAGCATTCGACAGCAATAGAGATCTATGTATTCTTTTGTAATGGACCTTATTATAGAAATAGAGAAACGAGATAAATAACATACAATCTTGATAAAATTCCGGTTTTATCTGAATGTGTTCCCTGGGTACTCCATTTGCCATCAGTAACAATAAAAGTTTTTCAACCAGCTTATTTTTCTTGCCACATCTTATCTCAACCATCTTGAGTTGTTTTGACACAAGGAATAATTGTTCCTTTGGGTTGTAACACTCATCTGTCTTCTTGGTCACAGGATACCGTGTCTGAAAAAAAAAAACAAAATAGCTTACTAAAACATGGTGGATTGAAAAGGAACAAAAATGACCGTACTTGGCAGTGGCATACCTCACAATGTCCAAGTTGAAGAGTGAGCTTCTCCAGAACTGGTGAGCATTGGAGAATGTAAATTAATGCACTGAAGTCAACAGCCAAACACCACTCGTTGAGTAACAAAGTTCTTAGTTTGCTGAAGAATGTAGTGCGGGAGTTGCAGTCCTTTCTTAAGATAAACTGGACAAAACACAATGAGCCGTAATAGGTGTTTGTATCAGTAGTAGAACTGAATTGGAACATGCAATGCAAATATTACTCCATAAATAAATTTATAGGTTTTGTGTATTCTCTGCCATTGGACAGCAGAATACAACTTGCGAGCTAATCTGATCTTATCATTTGGACATGATGTCTCATTAATAGCCAGAAACATTCCCTGGAAAATAGTTCCATGATATGCAATGAAAATTTACTAACTTCTACAAGCTATAATAACTAACTGTCACATTCTCAATAACTTGCTAGCTAATCTGAGCTTAATTTTTACAACAGATACTACCAACTTGGTTGCTCTGCTCTTAATAAAATTTCAGTAGGGGCTCTTCTGCCCCTCCTGTTCTCTCGAAAAAAAAAAACAGATACTACCAACCAAATATTAAAAAAAAAAGTGGAAAGGTGTCACACCTCTCCATCAATAATACATTATTACAAATAATTATTTTTTGTTCTGATTTAAAAATTTGTTGTCATAATAATTATGAACTCAATATGATATATTTGAACGCAAAGGATGAACTAAGATAATGATCCTCGGGGTCGCTAGAGCCACAAATCGTCCATACATGATTTAATATTAGGGCTTTTTTGGTATAACATCACCAATAGTTTCAGCAGCCATTGCGAGCTATTTCTTTGCCAAACCAGTGCTTTGAAAACAGCTTCATCCATGAAGCTTCTTAATATGTGCTCTCACGTGGGAATGATGTGGAATGAAGCAGTTTTTTCATAGCTCACTCACACTTGTGGTGTGTAGGATTCTGTGACAGAATGTTTAAGGGAATCTACATGCATAGATGTTTCTGAAGCTTCACTGAGAAAGCTTCTTGTGAAGCTGGAAACTAAAAAAACAGTATCACTAATAAAGTTGTGCTGTGCCAAACAAAGAATTGTTGAAATAAGTAGTGTGTGCCTGTTTTATACATGATTGCACACATCATGTCAATTACACTGATAGAAGAGATCCAAGCCCAATATTTAAAAGAATTGTCGGCACGCCAAATGAAAAAAAAATGGAAGTATGGCAAAACCCATAATAAACAAGACATTAAAGAAACACAATGCACACCAATTCATTTATTTATTGAACAAATTATATGGAAGAATTTACTAATGGAATTGTCATGGTGTTGCTAAATTGCTAATAATACTTAAGGTGTTGGTCTGAACTTTTATACTGACGAACTATTTATTACTTTGATTTGATAGTTTGATTGATCAACGACAAAGATTCGCAGTGGTATAGAGAAGATGACAGAAAGATAAGAGTAAACATACCACAAGAGGGTCACTGATCAATTGTAAATCTGTGGCTTCTGACAAGCCTTGGAGGAGAACACTGCTTCCACCATCGGCTCCATAGCAGCTATCACAACTAGCCACGTTTTCAAGGTACACACCGCCTCCATCCTCATCGATACAATAGCAGTTGTCCCTACTATCGTCATCGGAGCCATAAGAACTATCATCATCAAAACCGTCATGTTTACAAACATTGTGCTCACATGTATCATAGCACAAACCCTTGAGAGTGACGCTTGCTGCCACCAACAGTGGCATCTTCTCAAGGAGAGGAGCCCTACCCTCAGAGACAGATAGTCGGAGCGAAACTAGGCGAGGAGTAGAGATCCGAGCGCGGGTTTTGCCGAGGAAATAGCAGTGAACAATGGTGAGATGTGCCAATGACGCAGAAGAAATCCTTTTGCTATAAATCTTGCATCCACTCATAGTGAGATCCTCCAGTGCCGGACATCTTGAGAAATCTATACCTTTGGAGGAATTCATCATAGTCACCTCGGTGAGCTCCACCTTCGTCAGGTGCGGCGACACCAAAGGCACGCCGGCGCCGTCGAGGCACAAGCGCTGCCTCGACTTGAAGCAGACTCGAAGCACCCGGGCCTGCAAATTCAGCACGGCGTGACGGATCCACAGGCAGGCCGCCCGGTTCAGATCGTTGTCCTGCGCCTTGGAGTCGCCACGCAAGTTGCCACAGAGGATGTCGCACTCGTTCAAGGGGACGGCGGCTCCACGGAAAAGCAGGAAGTGACTGACGAAGTTGGTGAGCGTCGACGCCGTCCAGTGGCGGCGGTGTGGGCGTGGAGTCAAACGCAGCGAGCGCGTGGACCTCCAGAGGTGGCGCCATCGCTTGGCGAGCACGCACGTCTTCACGGCGTCGTCGGAGGGCAGGAAGGAGAGGATGTGGTGGAGGGCGTCGTCAGGGAGCGCGCTGATGCGGTCATCGCCATCGCTGGCCACGGCCGCCATGCTGGCGAGACTTCTAGCCAAAACGCCGGCTGAAACAGCTATATATATAAGAGACGCGATCGCAGCAGGAAGGGTATCTATCCCGACGAGAATTCAGGAGCAAACCAACGATCTGTGCGATCTTTACGTGGTTGCGCTTCAACTACCAAAATTAAAACATGCGCACTTGGAAGTTTCCATAGTACGGCGGCGGCCGAGCAATTCCAAAGATGTGATATCTTGTTATGTAGACTATTTTTAGAATTATTTTTTCTATCTATACAAAAATTAAGGGTAAATCTCCTTGTCACTCGAGTGAGACGTTCGTTTGCGTTCACTCGAATCTTTCGGCCATTGGATGTGGATCGGTGCGCCCTGATGTGTCGGTGGTGTTTGTTTTTTTTATTTGGCTGTCATGTGGGTCCCGCCTGTCAGCCATTTTTATTTTCTGTTTTTGGGCGGCCCGCCTTATTTACTCAGTTTGGAATTTGGAGCGTTAAATCCTCCGTCCATTTCTCCACCCATTTCGCCTTCCCCTGTTCTCATTGCAGCGGATGCGATTTGGTCGGGTCGCGGTGGTGGCTTCGCCCGACGCACAATCGTCTCTCCGGCGACGCGGCGGTGACTTCGCCGGCAACCGGGCGGTCACACGCCGGCGACGCGCAGCTGACCCGCCGGTGATGCAGAGCCCACGGGGAAGCGACTTTCGTCAGCGACGCGGAGGCCTGACCTAGGGTTCGTTCATTCTTCATCCATTTCCCTTTGAGTTTTTTACTCCAGTGCCATTAAAAAAGTTGGTTTGCTCCTCCACCTCCCTAAAAGATGGTCTCTATCGTGTACGTCCCCGTGTCTTGAAAGTTTCCTCTCTCACGCCATTCCATCCGTTTTCGCGCTAATGGTGTGAACGACATGTCAAAAGCCCGTTTTACCCCTACAAAAGAGGGTCCATTTGTCGGCCCGTGTGTGTTGGCCCCTCTTTTCTCTTCTCTTCTCTATGCACACGAAGGTGGCCGGCGGCGAGCAAAGGGGAAAAGAGAGACAAGAGGTAGCGGCGCGTCCACACATGAGTTGGGAGGCTTCGACCCTCGCGGCGGCGAGGCGCGCGCACCGGCGGGCTCGTGGAGCGAGAGCATCGACGAGCTCGGGGAGGACGCCGCGATCTTGCGGGCGTTCCGAGCGCGGGGGCTCCGTCTGTGAGCGCGGGCGCGCGAGGTCTCGCCCGCCACCGCGAGCACGCGCCATGGGAGCTCACCCCGGCCCCCGGCCTCCGCCCTCACGGCTCTCGTCGTGGACGCCGCCACGGCTCGGCGCGGCCTCGCCGGGGACGCGCGTGTGGACCCGGCGACGGGCGCGCACGCCGCGCCGCGCCCACGAGCTCAAGCAGTTGGCATGCCACAGGGGGTCCACCTCCGATGCGACTGATGGGTTGCCACGGGAGAGCGTATAACCTTGCACACCGTGCCCCTGTGACCAGATCACAATGCCCGTGGAGGTTTTTATTAGCAGATCCTATGTTATGTTTGGACAGATATTTTGCCATGGGCCAACGCGTATAGCCCATGGATGCTCAATGTTAGGTGCCTGAAAATTTTGTATCTAATCAGGCAATGATTCTCGTTCATTGCTTCTAAATCAGATGGCTTTAGAGCTTCTTCGTTCATTTCACTACAAGAAATCCTCTAATCCGTGACGAATTCTCCGTGATGAATTTTGAGATCGTCACCATCGTTACAGCATCACCAGCAATCCATGATTGAACCGGGTGGATATCCAGCCCATGGCCCAACACCTGCTCGCGTATATAAACCAGCCCCAAAACCTAATCCCGACCCCGCTCCCTCACAGTCTCACTAGTATCCAGTCGCCAGACACGCACATCCCCCTGGCGGTGGCCTCCATCCCGATATCCCACCCCATCGGAGCAAGTCGAGGATGGCGCAGGGCACGCGGAGGACAACGGCGGCAGCAGCACAGCCCGGTCGTCGCTCCGACCCGTGCCATCGCCGTTGAGGCGGGCGGATCGAGGAGGTCCGTGCGGTGCCTGGGCATAGGTGGTCAGTCGGCGCAGCTGCCTGCCAACAGGCTAATTGGGTGAGCTAGGCCGCTGATGAAGTGGTTACCGACGTCAAGGTGAGTCGCATCCACCATGAATCGAAGGTTCTTTCCGCATCTGGCCCCTCAGCTCATCTCTCACATAGTATCGATCTGTGCAGGAGGATCCACGCTACGGGGGCTCAAGATCTGTTGCGAGCAGCCCAAATCCGTAGTGGATGTCTCAGATTCAAGGTACGAGAGGCACGCCTGTTGCAGATTTTTTGGTATGCCAACTGTAGTCATATAAAGGCTTACGGGTGTTTGCACATAGGCCACTCTGCCACTTTCTAGTCTTCAATTGCCGTGATGTCCTAGAGTAATATTCTGTTTTGTTGTATAATCCGAGAAATATATACTAGTAATTTAGTAAAGACAGCAAAAAGAGATGTATAGCCATCAATTGATGTGTTGTCCTGGAGTTGAATATTCTGTTTTGTTGTATAATCTGAGAAATATATACTAGAAATAATTTAGTAGACAGCAAAAATAGATGTATACAACTGAGGCTAATTAGCACCTAATAGTATAGTGCTGTCGTGTACTATAGTAGAAATACTACTAGTCTTTTCTTTTTTGCGACTTAGAAGTTCTTGTAATCTATGTGAGTCTTATTTGAACTTAATACCATAGTACTGTCCTGTTGCTCAACATGTACGTGTGCACTTTTTTGAGATTTGTATGTGTTAGAATTATATACAAGTACATATAAAAAGAAATATCATCTCTTAATATCTTCACTAGTACAGCAGCAGCTCATGCTTTTTCCTGGTTTTTCTCACTGCAGTTTAGCAGTCATAGCTGCAGGAGCAGATGGACAGCAGCTACTCTTTTTCTTCAGTGGCAACAACAGGTTGCAGCCATTTCTTTCAGTGAATGGTAGTCAGGGAGCTACTTCATTGTATTCTGGATGCATATAGCCCTTTGTTTCAATGAATGATTTGTTCATTTGCAGGTTGCATCCTTGCAACTAGCAAGGCAAGTGAGGGCATGGGAGCTTGGCACTTCATGACCGATTTTTTGCAATGTGCAGTTCTATTTGGTGTATGTCTGTATCAATTGCTACAGCATGTTTGGTGTTTGAGGTTCCAAATTTCTACTGAATCTACATACTTTAATTACAATAGCAAGCAGTACCCTGTTCTTTCAATTTTTCTCAGTGCAGCAACACAACTTCAGCTTGATATAATCAGGCAACACATCCCTGCTCTTGCTTAATCTAGTTACTTCTATTTTAGTACTCAATTTTTGTTCGCAAAGAAGCAGTGCTGTGTATTGGTTTGTTCCCCTAACAAACCCCCACTCACCCCTGTTCTGAGCAGCAGCAGCAACTTGGCAACTGAAGACTATAGGTTTTCTACTTTTCACTAATTAGTGGTGCAGCAGCTGTACTCTTCTGACTGCATTTTCTTGCTGCACTGTGACTCCAAACTAAATATTGCAAGCTAGAAAATGTTTGGATTAAGAATAAATCAGAAGTATTTGAATGTGTTTTCTATAATGTATGGAGTCAGCTTGGTAGCTTTTCTTTAGAACCTTTGTAAATTGAAAAGTAGGTACATGCTTCATGCTTGGATTATGTCCACTAGTTATAAACTTATTGTGGAACCATTACTTGCAGGAAAACTAAAGATTGGCATGGGAGGAGCTAGAAGTAGGCACTGTTACTGAAATCAGGGAGGTCGTCGTGTATCTCATTTGTTTATGGGCCAATCATTGTGTTGCACGATATGATAATGCTTGATGGTGGATTGCACGATTTGTGCTTGATGTAACTTTGTATCTTATCTTATGTGATGTTATGTAAATCAAAAATTTTACAATGGTATGTGTTGCACGATGTGTTGCTGGAATGAGCTGTTTCTCTATATGGGCTGTACTTTGTATATGCAATAATGGGCTGTAATTGGCTGCAAAATAAATAAATAAATAATGGGCTGAAAGCTGCCTAGATGTCCACATCATCATCCATGTCGACATCCACGTGAGCATCCATGTGAGCAACCAAGATGACATGGCAATTCATCAGTGACGTTTATGTTTCGTCATAGCAAATGGATTTGGGCTGGGCTAACTAGGTCTCGGGCTCTACCGTGACGATTTAAGATTGTCACCGTTTTCGTTAATCCGTGATGATTTCTAACAAAACGTCACGAAGGTCAATCGGTGACGCTCAATCCGTGATGATATCTAAAATCGTCACCAATGTCGTTTGCTGACGTTTTTTTATTGATCCGTGACGAAAACAATTCACCACAGTTAGCGGGATTCTTGTAGTGTTTGTTTTCTTCATCGCTTGTCGTGGTGCATTTCGTTCGTGTTTTCGGCGCTGCACTACAAGAATCGTGAAAAGGAAGTCGGGCGGGGAAGGCATCGCCGAAGAACACAATTGTTGAACGGCTCTCTCCAAGAAAAAACAAATGCCGAAGTGACTTAGTGTTCCTTCCCCCTCGATTGTACGACATGGTGGCGAAGCCCAAAGACTCTATTCACCATCGGATCATCACACGTCGGGCGGTGGTGAAAACATTCATCACCCCTAGTTAATCAACCAAAAGGGGTCCCTCAGGTTATACGCCGGTGGTGGTACGGATCACCGTCATAACCATTGGTGAAAACCCCAAAGTGGCGTTTAAACTTTTTTTTAGCAAAGTGGCGTTTAAACTTTCTGCAGCAGTGATGTGTATTAATCGAGAAAACAAAAAAAAAGTCCTATATTTCCTCCATCAAATATCTCGGTCATCCAATTTTTCTTCTCGGACTACAAAACCAGTTTGTTAAACCGTGTCAACTTTGGAAATTGATTGCTTTTCTATCTTGGATGGTTTTGATGGTGGCTTTATTGACGTGGTGCCACATCAAAGGTGTAAATCAGACTAAGTTAAAAGTCCATGAGGTACATTAGACTAGTAATTATTTTTATGAAATATCCAAAGATTCATAAAAAATATTTTTTGAGCAAATATGTCCAAATGTTTTACATGAAAAAGTAAGACAACTGAAAATAATTCAATTGAATATCCTAAAATTGGGTTTAATCTTAGAAAATTCAAATGAAATTTGTTTTACCTTGCAAAATTATGAAACTAATTTCAATTCATAGGAACTTCACATGCTCTTGTTATCTATTGTAATATGATGATCGTTGGACCACGTAGAAGCATTAGTGGGGCGTCACCTAGACTAGAGGCAAGGTGGGCACCGGTCCCGAGCCCTGGATAGATTTGAAAAAAAATCTACTTAACTCCCTCAACCTAAAAAAAACTATTGTTGGTTGTCCATTTCACCTCCTCACCTATAAAACTAGGTATTCTATCCCTTTACCTTTTGAAAACCATCTAAGTAACTCTCTGTAAGGTGGTTTTACTGACATGACATATTAAGAAATCTACATACTCCCTAACAAATCAAGGGTTTACTATATAACCCTCTTAACTATAAAACCCGATATTGTAGCCAAGGAATCTAATAATGCTCAAATGATGTAACACCCTAAAATTTTCCTCTTTAGAAACAAAGTTAAAATGATTTACTATTGTATTTTTGTGCTTATGAAAACATAGAGAAAATAATATTTTCTTAATTAAAATTTATCATAGGATTTACCAACATATTTCTTGCATTCATGCTGCTCAATATGATTTGCTTTGTGATGACTGATTTTGATTCAAAACCCTAAATAACTCAAACAGCTTTTGAAAAGGGTTTTGATATGGCTTTGAAATAAAATTAAAAGAAAAGGCTAAGAAAGACTCAACCTCTCTTCATTTTAACCTAAAGGCCCAACCTACACCCGCTCTCCCCCGCAGGCCTACATAACTCTGCATGCCCAATTGGGAAAGCATGCACAATTGGAACCCGAGCTTGCACCAGTGCTATCCTTTCCCTCTCTTTTTCACTAATCAGCTGGTCCTGTCCCTTTCTCTCATTGATAGGTGGGCCCAGTAGTCATCCATTAATGATTTTGCACTTATTACCTTGACCTTTTCTAGTATAGAATCCATAGTCATTGATCGAGTTCAAAATCTCAATTTTATTTTATGTTATTTCAAAAATTCCTCACCAGTATTTTACAAGGATGCCACCCATCTTCGCTTTTTAGGGATGGACCAAATCGGTTCAACCTTGTAAGATTTATATAAATTCAAAATTAAGTCAAGAAAATCATGATTCTTGCTTGGGAACATATCAGGTGCAAACTTACAAATTTGAAACTTTGAACCTGGGCGACCACATGTTCTTGATCAAAGGGTGCGCATAGGGGAGTGGGAGGGGGCATTTGCTCCTTAGATCAACATCATGTGGTCTAGATTTAAAGTATCAAAATTTGCACAGGTGGTCCGGTTTGCATGTGATATGTTCCCTTCTTGTTTTGTTAGACTCTTGATAATGTTTACTTTGTGAAGGAGTGGAACAGGCCCAAAATTGATCGGATAACGCCAAGCAACGAGTACAGTGCCATGCAAAATGCCGTGCACTTAAAAAATATAGGGAAAAGCACTAGCTTATTCGTAGTAGAAAGTATTCACGCCATGATGTAAATATAGAAAAAAACAAGCTTATTCATAGTACCAAGAACTCACGAAGTAAATATAGAAAATAAACAAGCTTATTCATAGTACAAAGAACTCATAGAAAAAAAAAAAAAAACAAGCTTATTCATAGTACAAAGAACTCACGGCAAAAAAATTCCATGCAAATTAAGCCTCCAGCAAAAATATTGCAGTCGTCAGGGATCGATGTTAGCTCACCACTGTGATCGATGTCAGTTCACCACTCTCATGCCTCTGCACACTAGCTAGCTGGGCTGGTTTACTTTCTACTACAAATAAGAGCACCCACAACTATATTTATTAGGGCAGAGATGAAAACTAACTCTTAATTAATTACTCCTTAGTTACCACAATCATGTTCTAAACATCATGTTTTTTTAGTATAGAGGGAGTATAAGACTAGAGTATACATGCTAATTAAATATAATATTATAATAAAAAAAAAAAAACACACTGAACATGTATTTTATAGGAAAAGAAATAGAATTAATTAGCTCTAGCTCTTTGAAGTTCACCTGATCTAGCTCTCGATCTTTGACCTTCCCCTGATTTACGAGATAATGAAGACTAACCTCAAATGTTACAGATTAGATTAGATACTACTAGAGATCAAGTATCCGGAGGGAGAGGAAGATATTTCATATGATAATTAACTGTAAATTCTAAGCTATGTTATTATCGGATCAAATAATTGGCTAAATTCTAAATTATAAACTATATGCATGCACGCGAGATGGATGAATGCTTGCATGGGCACTTCACATCAGGTTTACACTATACGTTTATTTTTCCCTGATCAAACGAGCGCAACGGTGATGGGCCGGCCCAAGAGAGCGGTGCCCTAGGGGCGCGCCCCTGGCGGACGGCCACCACCCCGCGCCGCCGCCGCCGCCGGCCGCCACGCCGGCGCCGGCGTCCCCCCCGCCAGCTCTCTCCGGCCACCTCCCTCTCCTCCCCACCTTCCCCACCTCTCTGCAGCCGCGGCAGGGGCCCCCGTCGCGCCGCCACCACCATCACCGTCGCGGGGCGGGGCCGCGACCGCGCGCCGGCCCGCTCGCCGCCGGCTCGGCCGGCGCGGCTCCGGCCGCCCCGGGACCGTGGCGGGGCCAGGGACGCCGCTGCCGCCTCGGACAGCCGGTGGGACGCCGCCTGGTCACCGGGTCGCCGCCGCCGGCGCCCGAGGAGGAGGAAGCTGCCGCTTCCACCGCTTCCACCGCCGACGGTGCACCACCCACGCCGCAGGATGGTGCTACGGCGACCTTGGCGAGGCCGGTCGGAGGGGGGTCCCCTCGGCCGGCACCGCTGCTGCAGGGAGCCAGCCGCAGCGCGAGCTGCAGGTGTTCGATGGAATGCCCCAACCCACCCCGCCGCCGCCGCCCGGCCGCCGGCCACTCCGGCTCCGGCCGCCACCCCGGTTTCCTCGTCGGCGGAGGCAAGGCCCTCTCCCCCGCACGCTCGACCCTTCTTCCCTCCCATCCACCTCCATCGGCGGGCCGCTCCAAGTGCGAGCGGTGGGCGGACGGCGAGCCCTAAGCGACCGCTCGATGACGACGACGACGAGCTTGCCCCGCCGCACGGCTTGCCAACCGCCGCCCCCGCCGTCGAGGGCTCGGCGCACCGCTCCCGAAGTCGAGAGCCCTGCCCGCGAGCGTGCGCGCCGAGGTGTTCTACGGAATGCCGCTGCCATCCGACGGCGGCTCGGCACCCGTGGAGGCGCTCCACACCGGGCATGGTGCGCCGACGGTCGCCTTCTCCAACACGCCCCGGCCCGAGGCCTTGAGGATGGGGAGTCCTCGGCCAAGGCCGGGCTGCGCGCCCGATGGCCATGCTCACGGCACGACGTCTGCCGGCATGGGCGCGCCGCGACGACGGCGTAGGCAGCGCCACCGCATGCGCCGGGAGGCCGCCGGTACCTCGACACCTGTCGCAACCAGGACCACCACGCGGCGACGACTCGGGCCATCTCCGGCCTGACGGCGGCTCGGCCCGGTGGCCAACTCCCGCGTGCTAGCTCATCGGAGGCTTGGCCTGGACCCGGAGCCACGGATCCCGGCGTCGAGACGGCTCCGCTCCAACCGCCGGGCTTCCCCTCCAGACCGTGACGGCTGGCGTGAGGTGCTACCCCGCAAGCCACCTCCGATGGCCGCTGCGCGCGTGACAGCGGCGAGGCCGACCCGGAACGCGCGCCAGCCTCCGGCCGCCGGTAGGCGCAGGTGGGACGTCGAGGGACGGTGCCTCAATTGCACGGCAACGGGGCACCAGATCGCGACGTGCAAGCGGGAGCCCCAGTGCTGGAACTGCCATGGGCTCAACCACCGGGCCGGGGACTGCACTAGGCCTCCCGTGATGCGTTCGTCCTTCGGGCGGCCGGGGGGGGGGAGGGGCACGGGCGCCTGCCGCGCTCCCATGCGCAAGCGGAGAGCGAACCCCGGGAGCTTGGGATGTGCTGGGGGCCGCTCGTTGTCACCGCCACGTCGCTCTTCGGGGACGAACGTAGATGCGCAGGGGCCGGCCAACGCCGACGTCGCCACCAGATGCGGCCCAGAGCGGATATCGCCGCCGTCCAGGCCGCGGTTGCTACGGCCATCGGGATCCAGCCGGGGGAGCTGCAGATCCGACGGTGGCCCAAGGGTTTCATCATCACCTACCCCAACCAGAAGCGCGTGGACAGTGTCGCGCCAACCATGGCGGAGGTTGTGGCCCGACACCGGGAGGGTGCTTTGCGGCACCCGACCGCCAAGGACCACCGATCCGGCCCCCAAAGCAACCGGGTCGGGACGAAGACGACGAAGCGCACGCAGGTGTGGCCACCACTTGGCGCGCCGACCGCCTCTCCACGCACGGCCACCGGCTCTACTTCGGGAACCACGGCGCCGGAGTTGAGCCGGCTGCGTCGGCCGCGCGGCGTCGAGGGCGCCGCGCCGGCCGTCGCAACGCCGACAACAAGAAGACGCCGCGACGGGATTGGCATCCGGGCGCGCCCACGCCCGGCACCCCACTGGCATAGCGGCCGAGGCGGCACAGGAGGAGGGTGAGATCCGACCGGCTGCCCCGTCACCCGGGCCGACCTCCTCCGCCGGCCACCACCCTTCCCGAGGACCGCCCGTGGACGCGTCTCGAGGAGGCCGCGGTGGCTCGGGACACCGACGGCGCCCGGACGACCCGGGCGCGCAGGCACGCCGGCGTTGCTCGACCTCACGGGGAGGATGCTTGCGGACGGGCCACCCGGTTCCGGCCCACTATGCGGGCTCGGCCACCCCGTTACCACGGTCTCGCCGAGGAGAGGATGGTGGACGCCGAACAGGAGGCGACGGGGGTTGCCGACCCAGCGGAGGCCGACCCGTCTACGCCGGTGCACTGGGGGCACGACGACACGACGGAGGGCACCCTCGCCCTCCTCACCCACTGGGGAGAGGACCTCGCTGAGGGACCACCGGGCTTCGTCGTCCCGGGTGCTTTCTCGCGGCAGGATGACCGGAAGAACACCCCACCACGATGGGAGACCTTGTGCGACGCAGACGATGGATGGACTACGGCTTTCGCGGGACCTCCCTAGCGCCGCGACCACGTCGTCCTGGGGGACGCTCAGGCGGGGACCGCTGAGTACCCCGGGGTCGCCGACTCGGACAACGAGCCGCCAGGAGAGCAGCTGACGGCAGGAGACCCGACGACCGGCGGGGTGGACTCAGCGGGGAGCTTGGAGTCACCCGTGGTGCACCAGGGGGCCCTGGGACGTGCTGCTGAGACACCGCCGGCCCTGGGCAGGGCCCACCTTTGTGGGGCTTCTGGAAGCCCGCCCTGGACCGCGACCACCGACGACGAGGCGCCCCCGGGGTTCTGCACCCCTGTCTTCCGGAGGCCTGCCGCCAGCTCGCCGACCGGGGAGGCGGGCACCCCGCCCAAGGACGGCTCCCTCACAGGGCGGCTCAAGAACTTCGCCAAGAGAGTCTTCCACAAGGCGACCACTCTGCTCCTGCCGGCCAGGGAGGCCGACTCCAGCTCCGCCAAGCTGCCTACACGGAGCAGGCGCATCACGGCCAACCCCTCTCCAAGTACCCTGTAGCGAAGAGAGGCGAGATCATTGCCATGAGGAAGATGGGGTTCATCGAGTCACAGCCGACGGAGGAGGGACGGCTGAAGCTGGATGCGATGTTCCAGGGAAGACCAGGAGATGCCCGGGCCTTGTGTGAGTTGTTCGCGAGACGGGAGCGACAGCAGCGACCTCGGAGGCGCCGCGGGGCCGGGGGCCGCGCCTGAGCGTTCGAAGCCGGTGCGCGAAGACTAGAATGTCTAGTGCGTGAGTAATCCGTTTTGTACGTGTTCTGGGTGGCGGGCTGTGTTTAATGTTTGTATTCAGCCCGGAAAAAACCTGTAAAACTCTCTTCTACTTAATACAATGATACGCAAACCTTTTACGTATTCGAGAAATCCTGACACGTCGATTTCCTCGAAGCGTCACCTCGAAGTAATAACCATTATTGACGGTGGAAACGAAACGTTAGCTCTCGAGTTTCGCCCTCAGAATGAATGCGGATATTTGAAAAGTCCCGTGAAGCTTTCAGACTTCAGTATAAAGCACAGAGGTTCAGATCAGATTCAGCCAGCGCTCGGTGGGTTCTCAGTTCACCAGGTATAGTATTTCTCTTCATCGTCTTTCTAGTTCAGTTCAGTTTTCGCGAACAGCCTCTGAGATTTCGATCTGCTCAACACTGAAGGACTGCGGGAATTCTGGCTTCTCAATCTCCTCCCCGCTGGCCATTGCTCATGTTCTTTCCTTGCGTGTGTGACCTGCAGCCTCCGGCGCCCACGGGCTGTTCGTCGGAATGGATCGCAGTAGCAGGACCAAGAGAGCACCGGGGTCCGGCGGCGAGGACCGGATCAGCGCTTTGCCGGACGGCGTTCTCCAGCACCTGCTTGGTTTCCTGCCGGCAGACGAGGCTGTGAGGACGTCTGTGCTCGCGCGGCACTGGCGCCACCAGTGGAGGTCTTTGAGGCGCCTGCGCATCGTCTCCTCCGAGCAGTGGAAAAGCGTCGAGCATTTTAATGAGTTCGTGAACTGCATCCTTCTGCAAAGAGAGCCCAGCCTGGTCTTAGATGAAGTTGAGTTTTCGGGTGATCGGTTCTTGTTCTCGGATAAGCACATCAATGTTTGGATTCGGCATGCTGTGCTGTGCCAAGTTTCTGTGCTCTCTGTTAGTCTAACTACTTCTACCAGATTGCCCGATGTTCCCATAATTCTACATGGCCCTGCTCTGCGCTCCCAGCATTTGGCAAAATTGGGGCTGGCTAATGTGTGTTTGGACAACAACTTTCTTGATCTTTCTTCCTGCCCTGTATTGGAGGATCTAACGATAACAATTTCCAACATGAAGACTCGTAATAATATCGTTTCCCAGTCCTTGAAGCGCCTAACCATCTGGAAATGCTTTATGTATGGTAGTACTCGGATCCACATTTCTGTTCCTAACTTGATTTGGCTGCACCTCCATTGTTACGGTATTCATGCTCCTATGCTTGAAAACATGCCTTCACTAGAAACTGCCTTTGTCAAGCTTCCCTTCTTCTCACACGAAAAGTGTACGGCTGGACATTCGGGAGAATGTGGTGCCTGCGAATTTTGTCTTCTTAATCATGACTATAGAGGTCGATCTCTACTTCTTGGAAGTTTGTCAAGTGCCAAGAACTTGCAGTTGATTGCTGAACGTGGAATGGTACTACACATTTCCCTGTCTTCACTCCTAACCCCATCATTGTTCTTTGTTACTCAGTGTCTACAACCTTCTTTGTGTGTTGATAATTAGATAAATACATTTCACAAGCAGTGCAATAAGATTTTTTTTTTTTCTTTGCTCAACCTGGATGATATTCACATCTTCTATCTTGATTTTTATTGTATATTTGTTTTCTGTTCTTCACTTCATTCAGAATCTATATGTTGATGACTGGGCCTTTAGAACTTCACATGCAATACAATCTGATTTGCTTTTAAAATTGTATGGATGTGGCATTGCTACAACTATTTTTTTAAGCTTACCCATTGGATGAATCATGTAGTAACTTAGTTTTACATCATCAATATATGGACATTTGAATGTGAATTCAGATAATGTTTTTGGAATGCCATGTTCTATATGTCTATATGACTTTTAAACTGGATCTTCAATTGTCTTACTAGTTTTGCTATTTGCTTAGCCTATTTTCCGAAGAGACTTGAAATTGTGCCGGATCCCTGCATTTAGTAAGTTAAAGACACTACTACTGAATGAGTGGTGTGTTGCTGTGGACCTACGTGCACTTGCTTCCATTCTAGAGCATTCACCCGTTCTTGAGAAGCTGACCCTTCAGCTAGCTAAGGTAAACCTTTTTTTTATCTCAGGGCATCTTGCATGATTAATCGATCACCATGGTTGCCTCTGTATGCACTATAGTCTCATGTTTGCTACATATTTTGTTTCCTACAGGGACCTGGCACAGAATTACACCTTACTGTGGTTGAAATCAAGTGTGGAGAGGTTGATGGGAGGGTTTGCATGATTCTAATGTTCCTGAGTAGATTTGGTAGACAAATTATGATCACACCAGACAACAGACCTTCAACATGTAAGTTGACAGTATCAGTCTCTGTCGTTTCCATGATTCTAAATATATGAGTTTAAGCAGCTGTGTTTTGTACTATGAGCAGGGAAATGAGCCTGGTGTCATTTCGTAGCTTCAGAACTAATTATCAAATTTAATAATTAGACATTTTGCTTAGTTTCATGTTTATGAAATATAAATTATAAACACAGATTTGGAGGAGCTGAATTAGACTGTGTTAGCTTATTTTGACATGTCACTGAACTAGACAATTTCGATCTCACCTCACTTTGTTCAATTTTGTGCAGCTTTCAGTTTCGAGTAGGGACAAGAAATAAACTCTGGGATGTTTGGTGAATCTACTGTCAGTAATTGACAATTTGGGCTGAAGTTTGTCACCTTCTATTGTGAGAAAATCTTATTAACTATGTTGGTTGTGGCAGTATCAACAACATATAATAGACAATAGTACTTGTCTAAGCTATCTCTAGCGGAACCTTGTTTCAGCATTATTGATCATATTACTCTTTCATCTCTGTTACTGTGATGTTCTTATTGTCCTGAACTATTCGGTCTACTTATGATATAATGAGTGGAACTGTTACATATGATCTTGCCTGTGTGGTATATTAGTTGGACCTACTTTGTATCATTATTAATCCTATCATGTGAGCATGCTGAAAATATTTTCAATATCGCCCAAATCGTCACATCGATATCTTCTCTGGGAACTGACTGAGACGCCATGCACATGTTCCTGAACTGACCTGACCATATGGGGTCGAATGCGGCTCAGTTTCAGCTTGAGACAATTAAAACTAAATTGAACAAGAGAGCTGCTAGAAATTTCCCTTTCCATTTTTCTTCGCCTTTTCTTCTGGTTGTCCTATATGAGATGCATATAAGTTACAAGGGCAGTTTTGAGAATTAAGATAACGGACCCAAGATACAAAGATACTAGAGCAATTTAACGAATAAAAAAAAAGGTGTCCTAATACATCTTGGATGAGATTCCATATCATTGTTAGACGTGAGTTTCTCTAAATAGTATGGGATGGGTCACGGTCCAAGTCACATGAGGCATGGAAAACCTACTAGTAATTTATCTATAGGTATTTTTTTAGTGATTTAATGAAGCTGGGGCAGGGTGGTGGGCGTGGACAAGGATGGTGGAATTTAATCGGTGGTCATGGATAAATAGGACCAAATTTAAAAAAATTCAAATTATTTTGAGAAAAATGTAGAATTTGACTTGAAATATTCCT